>JAJOZX010000763.1:417500-542500 GCA_023014485.1 Bathynomus jamesi | reverse complement strand
TAAAACATATTTGTGTTCCACCATGTCTCAAGCGAGATTGCAATCATTAGCTATGTTATCAATAGAAAACGATATAACAAATTCATTAGATTATTCTCAATTAATTGAAGAGTTTAGCTCGAAGAAAAGTAGAAAAGCATTGCTGTAATATTCGAGGAGCATCTGAACCAAATATTAAAGCATTAATATTTAGCCTGATAAGTCGATCGCTCACTATTATAAAAAATGAAATGTCAACATCTCTTATACATCACATATGAAAAACGTTTGTATACTATGGAAAGTCATTACCTATAATATATAAATCTTAGAAATCAGTGTCTTATATTTTCGATACAAATCATCTGGATTCATATTATAATTTATACTTATTTGTATGGTTTATTTATATTTCTTATACAATTTCCATGCGTGATTATTTTGGTTTGGTTTAATTTTTAAGTGCTGGCATAGTTCTGTCTATGCGGGATTCTAATATTGCTGGTATAGTACCGATAATTAAGTCCATATTTTCATATATATAGGCCTAGGGCCTCGCAATTTCTAGATCTGCCTAGGGCCTCGCAACTTCTAGATCCGGCCCTATATATATATATATATATATATATATATATATATATATGCGTGTATGTATATATGTATGTGTATATGTATGTATGTATGTATGTAGGTATATGTATGTGTAAAAACGAACGATCAATAATTCTTATATTCATGTCTTTATATTCATATAATACTTGTATTTCTATATATTTATATTCTTATATTCATTTTTACCTATAGAGTCCAAATTCGCATAACGCTGACACGAGTTTGGATATTTTTTTTCTTTCCATTTTATTTTTGCTGAATAATTGCTGAATTATTTCTTTTTAATTTAATTAATCATTTTTTTGGATTTAGCTTAATAATGTAATCTTGTTAAATTCTGCAATGTTCATTTTCTTTATACATTCTCTCTCCGTTGTAAAAGATGAAGTCATGTCTTGCTGTACACTTAATTTTAAATTTTAGGCATTTAATTTTTGCTCATATGCATGTTTAATTGTATTTCATAATAAAATGCATACTTCGATTTCCACTTTTAGTTAACTCGGCAGATCATGATAACATCAGATCTGTCAATATGCGGTTTAAAATAAAAATATGGCCTCATCTGCAAATATCTTGCTTATCTGTCTGGACATTGCTACAGCTAAAATATTTACCTTATCTTCAAATATTTTGCAAATTAACTCAGCCTATTGAGAATAAAAACAAAACAGGTCAACCACTACTTTAACGTTCTTAACAATGTGAGTAGGGATAATGTTAAGATAGATTGCAGCGAAACGCCTGTGGAAGGTACAAGGGAAAATACTTTGATATCAGTTCCTGACGTAAAGAGGTTAATTAAAGAGTTAAAGACTGATTCTGCGTCGGGGGTAGGTGACCTATCGAATGAGCACTTAAAATATAATGTTATAATGTTTCAGACCAACAAAGACCCTAGGATCCACTCATGGCTGGTCTACCTAACTGTGTTCGTAATTGTGTATTGTGCATGTACTCCGTGGTGGCGGAGGGGACCTACAATTTTACGTGGGCTCAGAACCACAAAGCCGTAATTTTACTACCTTAAACTATACCCAATCTATCAATATATGCGTCTAATCGATTTTTAAACATGTTTATAGACGTGCTACTAATTACTTCTACCGGCAAACTATTCCAGCTATTTACTATTCTATGCGTAAAAAAGTTTTTGGCAACTGCTCTCTCGAACCTTCTACTTGTCAACTTACACCCGTTATTTCTAGTCCTATTAATATTGAGATATTTCGAAAAAGCTATCTCTATCTACGTTATCGAACCCATTCATAATTTTGAAAACCTGGATTAGATCACCTCTTAGCCTCCTAGTCTCGAGTGTAGTCAATTTTAACTCGTTAAGCCTATCCTCGTACGACTTTGACACTAAGCGACGGAATCATCTTGGTTGCTTGTCTTTGAACTCTTTCGAGTTTGTCTATATCTTTGCGCATATGCGGATTCCAAAATTGTATCGCGTACTCCAAATGGGGTCTAACTGATGATTTATAAAGAGGAACTATAATATCGCGCGATTTGTACTCAAAATTCCGAGTTATAAAACCTAACACTTTGTTCGCTTTATTGACCGCTGCTGTACTTTGTTTCGCTACTTTTAAATCACCAGTGACTATAACTCCTAAATCTCTCTCCTGTTCTACGCTTGCCAACTCCTTCCCTGACATACTATGTGGAAAATTACCGTTATGCGAACCTATATGTAAAATTTTGCACTTATCGAGGTTAAATCTCATTTGCCGTGTGACTGACCAATCTACGATTTTATTCAGAACGACTCCCTCCATGAACGACCACCAAGGCCGTACGCAAGGAGGGGTTTTGGGGATTCAAACCCCCCATTGAGAATAAATTTACATTAGACCTTACATTACATAGAATTTGCATTGCACACACACACACACACACACACATATATATACATATACATATATATATATATATATATATATATATATATATATATATATATATACATACCTGAATTTTCTGTAATTTTCCTGAATTTTTATGCTAAAATATCGTAATTTTCTGTTTGTTACTTGGCAACACTGGTTTAGTCATTGTTGTGATAGTTTGGCCTAAATTTTCTGTCGTTTGCAATTTTAATTAAAAAAAAGTGACCATGAATAAAAGAAAGAAAATGGAAAACACCATATTTAATTATTTTACGAAGAAAGACAAAATGGACGACCATGTAGAATCTGAGCAGGTAAGATGCCTTTTTAACCTCAGTTATTGTTATCTGCATATGCCTAATGGACAAGTGATAGGCTGATAGCCTATATATATTTTTATTCTAATTTTGCATAAGGCTTATTAATTAGTATTCTGTTACACTAATATTTTTTGTGCGTATTTATCAGTGGTCAAAATATTCAATTTTTTAGCTTAAAATGATTTTCAGACATTGCTTTCATAGGAAATATACTTTTTTTTGCATTTATGGGCCAAAATTAACCCAGAAAGCCACGCCTTCTCAACCAGATTGGCTTCCATCTCAGGGTCCGTTAGAGACTATTAAGTGACTCATGTGTGCACCTGTATATGAATGTGTAAATCTGTACACAAAATATTAAAGTATGCACCCATATATGGACATGTCGTGATAAAAGTGTTTTCGCTCGTATTTCGGTTATATTTTATTTATTTTGATTTATGGTTTATGGTTATTATTTATGGTTAATTTTACCCTATATTTTAAATCAGGCTAGTTAAGGCGCTAAGGCTGAGTCTACCCAAAATTTGTAGAACTTTTAAAATAATTCTCTTCATGTTATGTTTTTGGTTTTTATATATAATATATATATATATACACATATATGTGTGTGTGTGTGTGTGTGTGTGTGTGTGTGTGTGTTCGAGCGGTGAAGCCTACCCATATATCAAAATCATGCTTCACTACTGGTTTTTTTAAACAGATGAAGTCTCCTGCATGTTTAAATTCAAAGGCTAACATGGATTCGCCCGATGAGTCATCTGGAACCTTATACCCTATTGTAGTTTCAGCACCAGTTCATTTGGGAGAATCTGACCAGGTAAGGATGCTTTTTAACGTCATCTATAGGCTTACCTCATCTAGCTTAGTGCTAGATTTTTTATATGTAATTTTGTAGGCTATAAGGCCATATAAATATTATTTTCTTATTTATTATGCGTATTTCTTTATTTTTTACAGATGGAGTCTTCTGCATGTTCAAGTTCAAAGGCCAATACGGATTCACCTGAATCATCTGAGACCTCATGCTTTATAGTAGCTTCAGCACCTGTTCATCCGAGGGACATCGGAATTCTGAGAAATACAAAAATTGAAAATCCAACAGCTGCTCTGGAATCATTATGGACACCTACCACCAACTTCAACTTTCCAGCATCTGGAGCTAGAAACCTCAAACGATCTTTCTCTACACTTAGGAGAATAAAAACGTATCTCCGGAACAGCATGTCCAAGAATCGTTTGAATGGTCTCGCTGCTCTTAACATTCATCGGGACCTCAGCATCAGTGTTGATGAAATCCTAGATGATTTCATGAAATCTACTCGACGTTTGCAATAGTTGTAAAATGCAGAATAAAATACCTTTTTATTAAATCTATTTTTTAAGTACTTCCTGAAATTTTCCAAATTTGTGTTTTATTTTACAATAATGATTAGAATAACGTTAACTCACAAAAATATGTGTCACCATATGATCACAAGTATTAAACAATTACATTGTTATCTTAAACGAATGAAACCCGATCATAAAGAAATTTTCGATTTCTGAACCCCCCCATGCAAAAATCCTGCGTACGGCCCTGACGACCACCCTCTGTTTCCTACCTCGCAACCACTCTTCTATCCAATTTATTACTACACCCTGATTCCATGAGCCTTAGTTTTTTCAAGGAGTCTTTTGTTTGATACGGTGTCAAACGCTTTTTGAAAATCTAAATACACTACATCAACCGCCCGATAACTATCGTAAACGTCAACCACGCTTTAAAAAAATTCTAAAAGACTAGTTAAGCAAGATTTGTTTCGCTTAAAACCGTGCTGCGTATTTCTAAGTTATGCAATTCTATGTGTTCGACTATACGCTCCCTAATTATTGATTCCAGTAGCTTACCTACAACAGACGTTAAACTGATTGGCCTATAATTTCCCGCCGCACCTTTATCGCCTTTCTTAAAGATAGGTGTTACGTTTGCTAACTTGAAATTATCCGGTACGCACCCTTCAGAAATAGACGCATTAAAAATCTTTGTTAGCGGCACAACAATGCTATCTTTTAATTCTTTTAGTTGTATGGGATATATGGAATCCGGCCCCGGTGATTTACCCATTTTCATTTTATCAATATAACGCATTACCTCCCCTTCACTAACTACAATATTATCCAAAGTATTACCATTATCAAAAGGTATTATGTCTATGACCGTAGGGATATTCGTTACATCTTCTGTAGTAAAAACTGACGTAAAAAATTCGTTTAGCAAGGCAGCTATTTCCTTGTTTTCAGAAACCAGATCTCCGTTAACATTTTTCAACGGGCCCAAGGCACCGATTACTGGATTTCTATTGTTGACGTATTGAAAGAATCACTTGGGGTTTTCTTTACCGTCACGAGCTATGGATTCGCGCTTGGATTTTTTTATTACACTTTTCGCTTCACGCCTTAGAGATATGTAGTTGTTTCGTAACCACACATTGTCTTTATCGCACTTATGTAGCCTATAAGCCCTATCTCTATTCTTTATAATATCTCCTACTCTAGAAGTAAACCACAAGGGCTTGTTGTTTACTTTCGCACGCTTAATTCTGTACGGTACACATTCCTCATTTATAGTCTTAAATATTGTTTCAAACGACTCCCACATTAGTTTTGCGTTGGAGATCCCCATTACGTTTTCCCAATTGACGTGTGACAATTTATTTCGAAATTTACAAAAGTCTGCGTGCTAGAAGTTAGGAATTTTAATCGAGTTAGCTGGTTTCGAGTAACTTACTGAGAGGACAAACTCTACCATATTGTGATCGCTATTGCTTAACGGTTCTATTACTTGAAGATCAGTAATTAGCCTATCATCCGTAGTTATTACTAAATCTAAAATACTGTCCAACCTCGTAGGTTCCTCAACCTTTTGAATAAGAAAGCTATCCTCGAGAAAATTAACTAAACGATTAAGTTCCGCGTCTCCCTGCATTATATCGTAATTCACGTTGGCTCAATTAAAGCCACCCATAACTAAAGCCTGCTCACTACCTATTATTCTGTTTAGTTCACGATATAACGCTTCGTCCGTATCAGCTGTTTGATTAGGGGACCTATATATAACCGCAACAAGTTTGAAATCGTTCAATTTAAGTTCTGCTGTAGTCGAATCTATCGGTTCTGGAATTGTGTGCTTTACTTCTATAACGTTCGCAATATTATCTTTGATATACAACATAACACCGCCGCCTCGCCTACCTATTCTGTTTTTAACAAAAAGTCTATAACCTTTAATTTGATACTCCCCTAAAAAGTCACGTGTTTCAGTGCTAAGCCACGATTCATTTATCGCAATTAAATCATAGTCTTTACAAGCAATTAAAGAAATAACTCGTTTATTTTATTTCGTAGGCTACGAGTATTTAAGGATGGAACCTTCAAATTGTATTTGTAGAAATTACGCTGGGACCGTTCGAGTTACGGCAGCCTGAAAAGAAGAGACAGTATTATGAAATAGTCTTCCTAAACGCGTAGCTCCAACGTCATTAAGATGAAGTCCATCTCCGAGGAACAAGTCCCTCCTGCCGTAGAAACTGTTCCAAAAATTCGCAAAATGCACTCCTTCCTGTTGGCAGAGAGACTTTAGGTTATTGTTGATATAGGTCGCCTTGCTGTAGAAATCGCTCGTTGGATAATTCGAGGAAGTATACTTGTTAAAACAATCTTATTAGTTTTTTCCTTTAGTCGCTCTAGTAAGTCCCTGTACCTAGCCAGCAGTTCTTCCGATCTAGAATTTAAAACGTTATTTGTACCGACATGAATAACATACGTTGTGTCCTCAGAGGTACCGTCTGTAAAATGGTCAACACTATTAGTTATATCCTCCACCCTTGCACCAGGGTAGCAGTAACGGCACCTACGACGAGGGTTTCTCCCACAGAATTCCTCGAGCTGCCCTCGAACAATGGAATCGCCAACGAGTCGTATTTCCGGTTCATCAGCATCTTCGAAACCTAAAACAAAACTTATTGTTTGTTATTACCGGTAGACAAGTCTTAGATTTTCTCAATGGGGCTCCAGTACGCACTCGAACGAAGGGTTGGGAACTAGGGGAAGAGAGAGGGCTATTAGTAATATTCATATTATTAGTAGGGGAAGAGAGAGGGCTATTAGTACTATTTATATTATTAGTAGAAACTGAGGCAGGAGGGGTCGTAACTGGAGTCTCAAGGGATTCTAATTTTACCGTCAGGAGCATCACGCTTTCTTCAAGCCTCACTCTGGCTTCCCTCTCACGTTCTAACTCGTTCCTCAGGACTTCTATGCTTGAGCAGCACCTGCGGCGTAAGCGTAAGCGGCAAATTTCCCTTCACAGCGACTGCAAGTACTTGACGGGGATGCCATGCTGATATTAGGTTTGAAATGAAGGGTGAAGTAATTGAGGAAGTACAAGAGTTTAAATATTTGGGTCAAACTATTACCAGCTCCTTGAGTGATGACTCGGATATAAGAGAACAGTCTCGAAGCCTTTGTGTTGCTAAAGCGAATGTGACTGTAAGGAACTTTCGGTTCTGTACAAGTGAAGCTAAAGACACTCTCTTTCGTACTTTCTGCAGTAATATATACGGACAGCAACTCTCGGTGAATTATAAAAAAGGTTCTGGCAGAGCCGTAAATTTGCTGTACAACAGGTCTTTTAGACACTTACATAAATTACCCCCGAGATGCTCAGTTTCGCAAATGTTTGGTACCCGCAATGTCCCGAGCTTCCCGGAGGTAACAAGACGTGCTCAATACAGTCTGATGCAAAAAATTTAAAAATCAACCAACCCGATTATCCAAGCTATCCATGAGTCCTGCCGTTTATCCTCTAAGCCAGTGGTTCCCAAACTTTACTAACTGTCGGAACCCTTGCAGACTTGTTTTTATTTCGCGGAACCCAACTCCATATATATATATATTAGACTTAGAGCTGTAAAATATTTATTGAGTAACAAAACTTACAGATTTTAGTGATGAACACAATACAAATTTTTACACCGAAAACACTTAAGTAAATAAGGCCTATCAGAAATTAACTTCACAGTGCACCGCAACGGCTATAGTTATACTGATTGGTTCACAATTAATTACGAAACAAGTACACATCAAATCAACTGGCAACTTAGAAAATTTTAATTTTAGCGAAAACATATTGCTGAAAATTAATTACAGTTAAATTCTCACGAGTAAAATATATATAGTAAAATTTGTCATTAATAATATGACAAATTTTAAATACTATGACAGAATTTATGATATTTATTTTAAAACAGTACTAATAGAACCAGTCTTTTATAAAATCGTTAAAATTAAAATCTGCCATATTACACTTTTGCAGTAGCCGAGGAGCGAAAATTTATTTACATATACTTCGCAGATTTTAATTTTAGCGAAAAATACTTAGTGATCCCAAATCAACGATGGTGCCATTTCAAGTCAGAATAAGAATATAAAATATTATTTAACAAAAAGCCACTCGGTAAAATTATGTATAAATATTAGGACCTTAATTAGACCTTAATATTAAGACCTGATCAGACTGATTAGAAAACGTGTCACGGAACCCTTGTTAAGCCAACGTGGAACCCCAAGGTTCCGCGGAACACAGTTTGGGAACCACTGCGTCTAAGCAGGTTTGCCAACTCAAAATTATAAATGTCGCTAAAAGCACCCAGAAAAGTCGCTAAAAAGTCACTAAATTAAAAAAAATTTACCCGTAAAAAGTAACTGAAGGTAAAACTACATATAACTAAACGAAATCGTAAAAAAAGATAACTAACCTTCTTTTATCCTAATTTTCCATAATTCATTATAGTTCGATGGTCCAGTCATCAATTAAATATTCTTGCGGGCTTACTGCAGCAGCTGCACTTGAGTGGCCTTGCTTATCAGCTTCATAGGTCTTCATAGTACCGATTTTGGACACAACTCTCGCTGGCAATTCGTAATCATGGCAACATTTTCCATGCCTACGTAACCCATACTTAATAGTTAATATAGCATTCAGAGTAGAGATGTACATTTGGTCGCATAATTTTGTTTTTACGACATTCATTTGACTGAATAAACGTTCCATTTTTCATTTGTTCGTTCTCCCTCCTCATCTTGTGCGGAACGTTCTTCTATACAAGCGTCGTTCTTTACATTAATTATACTGTGTGTTGTTTGCAGTTAAAATGTATATATGTGCGGCATGCGGGAGGTGCCCCCTCAGGGCATTGGTTTCTGCTCGTATGGAGGAGAATTACGACTTCTGATTAATCGAGGCCCATGGTGTAGTGGATAGCATATCTGACCGGCAATCGGAAGATCCCGGGTTCGATTCCCGGGTGGTTACCTCATTTTTCATTTGTTCGTTCTCCCTCCTCATCTTGTGCGGAACGTTCTTCTATACAAGCGTCGTTCTTTACATTAAATATATATATATATATATATATATATATATATAGGTATACCCCGGTTTTCGCAAGAGTTATGTTCCTCAGACTCATTACGAATAGCGAAATTGCGAATAACGTATCATTTATGGGGTGATGCGTTCCGGTGGCCATTTTTCAGAAGGTAAGATGTTTGGATACGTTCCCATACGATACATAAAAGCAAGTATAAAACACAAATACAGACCTGTATTAGCATAGTAAGTTATGAATAACATCAATAAAAGAATAAACATCCCTGTACTGTACTTTTATTTCCTCCCCGAGGCTGGAAGAAAACGGAACGTGACGAGGGCTACTCATGTAGAGGGGCAGGATTATCTGCCTCGCCAGTGTCTTCAACACTCTCTTCACCAATTTCGACAAGAAGACACTGTGGTGAGGGAGGCAGGGATTCTGGCTGTGGTGCGCCTGGCTTTGGCTTCGGCTTGAACGTAGCTAACGCTGGGTGAATGCTGGGGTTGCTAGTTGATGGTTGTGGTTCCGGTGGTGGTGTTTTCTGGATTGGCTTGAAAAATTGCGTCAGTGTTGACTGCGTTGCTTTGATTTTTTTACTCTTATGAAGTTCAGCATAGCATCGGATGTTTTCTTTGACGTTATTTATGACACAGAGCTTCTTTCAATGTTGGGGTCCTTCTCAAACACAAGCTCTAATGCAGCATCGAAAGCATTCAGAATTTCCGAAAGGTCTTTCACACCTGAACGTTTAGGAGGCATTGCGGAAAATTTTTCGGAATAATTTGCGAAAGCACGTGGTCAGAGATACGCACGCTACGTGAGCTGGCGCAGACTGAGGGCTGGGGGCGAAGGGATAAATGTGCGGTGAGTGAAAACGAGTCACTGCGCATCCTAGGTGGCGCTGGTAGCAGGCGGAATTGTGAATTATTTTTTCCCTTATCTGGCATTGCGAATAACGGAGCTGGATTTGCGAATAGCAGAAGCTATGAATAACGGGATATATATATATATATATATATATATATATATATATATATATAATATATATACACACACACACACACGAGGGCCACTCAATATATTTTGCCCCACTTTTTTTTTTTTCTTTCCAAGTTTCCTTGCAAGTTCCAGAAATTTTGTAGACAAATAGTTACATACTTTTTTTTACAAATTTTTATTTTTCCACATAGTCTCCATCCTTTTCTACGGCTTTCCTCCACCTCGAAACAAGGGCCTTTATTACTTGTTGGTAAAAGTTCGCTGAGTTCCGCTGCAGCCACCTCTTAACCTCCTTAACAACCTAATCGTCACTCTGAAACTTTCTTCCACGAATAGCATCCTTCATTGGCCCAAACAAATGGAAGTCTGAAGGTGCCAGATCCGGGCTGTATGGAGTGTAGGGTAACACAGTCAACCGCATTTTTGTGATGGCTTCTCTTGTTTGCAAACTGCTGTGTGGTCTTGCGTTATTATGCAAAAGAAGGACGTCTTCCAGTTTTCTCTCCGGTCGAACTCGCTTTATACGTCTCTGGAGTCTCTGTAGGGTAGCAATATATGCCTCTGAGTTGATTGTTTGTCCTTTCTTCATAATGTCCACCAGAATCACCCCTTTCATGTCTCAGAAGGTGGTGGCCATAACCTTTCGTGCAGAGCGAGCCATTTTGAACTTTTTCTTGCGTGGGGAGTCTGCGTGATGCCATTGGATTGGCGTTTTGTTTTAGGTTCAAAGTGGTGTACCCAAGTCTCATCCCCAGTCACAATTCGTGAAAGGAAGTCATCCCCTTCTGTCTCGTATCGAACCAACGACTCGGAAGCAATTTCTTTTTTTTGGGCTTTGTGATCCTCAGTCAATTGGCGAGGAACAAGCCGTGAACACACTTTTGAGTATCCCAGTTGCTGAATTATCATATTCGCACTTCCTTCACTAATTCCTAGCTCCAGTGATAGCTCCTTGTATGTGACGCGCCGATTTGATCGAATGATGCTGTTCGCACGTTGCACAGTGTGAGATGTCACAGCCGATGCAGGGCGACTGCTGCGTGGCTCATCATCGAGGCTGGCTCTTCCTCTCTCCGATGATCTCACACGTTTAGACCAGCGTCCAATTGTGCTTCGATCAACAACAGCATCTCCGTAAACGTTTTGTAGACGTTTGTGAATATTTCCAACTGTTTCCTTCTCTGCGGTTAAGAACTTGATAACAACTCTCTGTTTACGACGCACATCACTGTCAGACGCCATTTTCGAAACTGCGTTTATACAAGGGCGTTTAAAAGCGGTTTCATACAAGGAGGGGAGGTTCAAACTGGAAAAATCCGGTTATGTGAATCGCAGAAAGTTCAAACTTACGACCCAAAAGACATTTCAGCCCCATGGCCTATTATTTAGCTAAGAAAAAAAGAGTGGGGCAAAATATAATGAATGCCCCTAGTATAGGTATATATATATATATATATATATATATATATATATCTATATATATATATAAAATGTGTGTATGTATGTATGTATGTATATATGTATACATGTATTTCCCTCCTTCACCAAATCCCGCAAATGAGGCGGGATGCTGCAGGGGGGTCGACCGTAGGTCGATCCTGAACCGTCGTTCGAACTCACCTAAAGTAAGTATATATATATATATATATATATATGTATATATATATATGTGTGTGTGTGTGTGTGTATGTGCCTCGGTGGTGTAGTAGTTAGCGTCCCTGACTACGAATCCATGGACTCCGGGATCGAGACCCGATGACGGCAGCCGGCGCGCAGCAAAACCCAGCTGTTCATCCTTCCACACAATAAAGAAATTGGTTGGTAGATAAATGGGTACTCTGGGTAGCCTTGTGGTTAAGTCACTGGGCTGCTGGTGGGGCGTGGTTCGGATTCCACGTTAAACTGTAGGTCTAAGGTGGAGTGAAAAGCTTGATCTTCGTCATAATGAATAATTCGGGCGGAAGCTAACCGAAGGTTATATATATATATTGTCTTGTTCCACCCTTTCCATTCTTACATTTCTTATAAAATAAATTTTGGTACTAGACAGCTGGGCACTTGCGTTTTTTTGCCCGTTTTTTTGCGGTACTGCGGTACTACTACCGCACTACCAAACCGGTACCGCATAACGCAGTACCGCAAAGGATCGCTGAAAGTACAGCAGTACCGCTACCGCATTCAAATTTCCCGCGGTACTTTCCGCGGTACCGACCAACACGGTAGTACCGCAGTACCGCAGTACCGCAAAAAAAACCGCAAGTGCCCAGCTCTGCCGGCGGTAGACACAAAGTCGAATTTTAAAGTATACTGTAGACATTTTGTCGTATGCCCTTTTGGGCGTTCCGTTTTTAATCTTAATAAATAAAAAAGTTGCTGACATGTAAAAGTCCTCATTGTCTTATTAGTAAAATTGTAATGGTTTCATATTTTCTTTTCATAATATCTATAAACTAAAATGTCGAGTTTCAACAGGTGACCGACATAAAATTACAATATATTTCAGTATGAAGGAAATGATATAATCACTGTGAAATTGTTAAAAGAACTCGTTTTTCTTGGCGTGCAATTGAAGGGTCATTAAAAAATATAAACTGGTTTATTAGTAGACACGAAAAAGTGTGGTCGACCCCGAAGATGAATTGCGCGGGAAGATTAATTCCTTCATTGACAGAAAAAATTTTAAATTTAGTAAAAGGTTCACGCAAAGACCAGCAGAATCTTTGGAGTACGAACTCGTTTTTCCACTGTTCCTATGTAGACCTTAGTAAGAAGTGGTTTGAAAGGACGAGTGGCTATCAACGAACACTTCCTACGTAAAGGAACGGAAAAAATCGATCCTAAAGTCAAGGGCAGAAGTCGTTTGGAGCCGTGGATGAGTCTGAATCTGAAATATTTGGGTAGTTATGTCAGGAGAAGAAACGAAAAAGAATACAAGGATATGAGCTTAAAACCAATTATGAGGCGTGACTATGGATCCTTCTTGGTAAATTGGAATTGGAGAATTGGTGAGAATTGATGAAAGAATAGACAGCAAAGTATAAGCAGATACTGCTGAATTTTGCTATACCTTTTGGAAGAGGACCGCGGTATAGGCGATGGATTCGTTTTCCAATATAACAATGATCCTGAACAGTGAAATCAAACTGTACTTGCGGCTCTAAAAGTAAAACTGAGTGCCGAACATTATGTAGCAACTTCCGATTAGTCTCAACCTCAGTATCATTGACTCGGTATACGGGCTTATTTCGATAGAGAAAAGAACAAAAAGCAACGAACATTTACACAACTTTGTACTCTACTTCTTGATTCTTAATTAGAATAACATTTCAGAAGATTATTTTCGAAAACTACAAAAAAATCTTTGACTTCGCATTCAAACGGTTTGGAAAATACGAGGTCACACGAACTATTAAATAATTAATTTATGAATAGAACTTGATAATTTTTATTGGTTATTTTATGAGAAGCACACTTCTATACTTGCTAGTTTTATGCCTGTAAATTTAGAAATGTAGTAGTACTGCATCTCAGAGGCTGAACCGTTAAATGAACATAAATTTTGTAAATTATAACCACTGAATTTCACTGAAAAAAAATGTTTCGCTCAATAAAATAAACTCAATTTAGATGAGACTTTTGGCTGGCGAGACTCTTAATGAATCTTGAAAGAATTTGGATGACCACTGTAAAACACAGAAATGATCCTTCAGTATCTTAGTAATATTTATGACGGTCGAAGAACTTTGTTGCTTATGGCCGGCCAAACCATTGGCCAGATTTGGATAAAACTTAAGAGGATGGGGTAAATAAGGACGCGGAAGAACATAGGCTATGTGACGTCAGCCTCCGAGGTCATCTGAGGCCGCTGGAGGCCTCTGTATTCCGGATTGGTTGAAAGATAGTGACATCATAGACACGTCATAAAATGGGCGGAGCTCTATCACAGACACGTCATAAAATGGGCGGAGCTCTAGCGCGTGCTTTTCATGCGATGCATTTACGATTATTAGGTAAAAGAGTATTACGATTATTACGATTATTAGGTAAAAGATTATTACGATTATTACGATTATTAGGTAAAACAACATTACGATTATTAGGTAAAAGTTGCTTAAAATTAATCGAAACCTACTGCAAAATTATTGAATGATCGGTTAGGTTAATTGAATGCTCGGTTAGGTCAACTGTACGCCCTTGACGATTGGTTAGGTGAAGTCGTGATATTTTCGTTAAAACTAACGAAAATATTACGACTTAACCTAACCAATCCAAGGGCGTACAATTAATCTAACCGGGCATTTAGTTAATCTGACCGGGCATTTAATTAACCTAACCAGTTGGTTAATTTTTACATTCACGTCTCATTCTAAAGTTGCTTAAAATTAATCGAAACCTACGGGAAAATTATTGAATGGCCGGTTAATTGAATAGTACGGCAGGATATTTTTGCTATTCGCACGAAGGGCGGGTTCTCTGCAAGCGTTCAACTTCCACGCGGGCAACGCCAAGTCGCTCTGCTAGTTAAAACTAAAATACTGTGATAAAACCAGTGGCGTACTAAGGGGGGTGCGAGGGGGGCGGTCCGCCCCGGGTGACAGCCAGGAGGGGGGGTGCCATCGGGAGAGTTGAAATACCAGTACAAGTTTTCAAACCAAATGAAAAATTCGCCAAAGTAAGAAAAAAAAATTTAAAAATGTTCAAATTATTACACCTTAATGTTAATTTCCATTATAAAATAAATTTTTATTTTTATTGGCAATACAAAATTTATAAACGAAAAATTAAATATTTGATAAAAATTACATCGAAAGGCGAACGTTTGTTGACGTTTTAGTCATCAGTTTGTTGAGCATAGCCAACTGGCTGCAACTGACATTCCAAGTCTTGTTCACTTGACACTGTGACTCCACATACATGAGGTATGTTTCATTAAATAATTATTATAAAGCATAAAGTGCTGGTGTTTATAACAATATCATGGTACTTATACCAGTGTCCAGTAATTTTTGACAATATGGTATCATAGTGATGTTTAAGTGTTTATAACTGCATCGTCGTGATGTTATAATACCCGGTAAATGCATTGTGGAGAGGGCCATTCATTATGCAACTACAAAGTGTGAGGAAATGGACATTTCTATGGAGAGAAGAGGGAGAGTAAAGCTCAGAAAAAGGATGCTAGGAGAGATGGCAAAGGATGCTGGTCTCACATTGCCAGAGGAAGTAGAAAGGGCTATGTTTGAATGTCTTGATCGCTTTCATCAAGAATTGGAGATTCGTTCTAAGGCAATGGATCAAATTCTGTCAATCTTCGCTGTTATTCAACCAAACACTTTGGTTGTTGCAACAGAAGAAGAACTTCGGAAGTATATTCCAAATTTGACTCATATTTTCGATGAATTCTCTGATGAAGATATCAGTGTGGAAATTGGATGACTTCGGAGGCATTTGGAAGCTGCCAAAATCAGCGTTGAAGAGGCCAAGAAATGGACAGCATTGCAGTTTCTGGAGTTTATTGTGAAATGGGATTTTTGTGAATCTTTGCCAAGCTTGTCACTGTGTTTGAGATTCTTTTTGACTGTCTGTGTCTCCATTGCTTCATGTGAAAGAAGTTTTTACAAATTGAAATTAATAAAAAATTTCTTTCGCTCGACCATGAGTCAAACAAGATTGACAAATGTGGCTTTACTTTCAATTGAACATGAATATGCAAAGAAGGTGAATTTTGATGAGGTCTTTGTTGATCAATTTGCAGAAATTAAGGCTCGAAAGCAGAGACTGTGAATCCTCTCTATTTACCTTTGAAGAATAGGCTGAGCGTTGAGACTGGATTTCCTGTGTTGTATGAAATAAAATGCAGTATTTCCTGTTCACTGAATTTTTAATGTCCTGCATTTTTCTTATTTCCAATTTGCTTATGACAGTACTGTACTGTTTAAAAATCTACTTGCAAACATAATATATTTTTCTGTATGTTTAAATTTTAAAATTATTTATGGGGGGTGCCAAAGGAAGGATCTGCCCCGGGTGCCAAATACTTTAGGTACGCCCCTGGATAAAACCCAAGTAAAAATTAGTAAACTGTTAAGTGAAGTAACTTCGGTATATGTCAGTATAGATATTTACAATATTCAACAAACCTTTAATATATTAGTTTTAAAATATTACTGTAGTGATATACTTTAATATAGGTAGTTGAATTTTGTGTATATATATATATATATATATATATAGCCCCTATACTGGATATGGAGACGATCACTAGACACGGGAGAAATACGGGCATCCTGAAGAGCGCAAACATAGTCCCAATATATGATATAAAGGAGGAGATCGATCTGAGGCCAAAAACTATAGGCCAGTGTCACTTACATCTCATCTCACTAAAATATTTGAAAGAATAGTTAGACAGAAAATCTGACTTTTTGGAAACTCAGAAAAAAATCAATGATAACTAACACTGGTTTCGGTCAGGCAGATCATGCCTATCACAACTAATGGAACACTACAACAACATTATTGATGCACTTGAAAGTAATGAAAACTATGATGTACTATACACAGACTTTGCTAAAGCGTTCGACAAGTGTGACCACGGAATCATAATACATAAACTGAAATATATGGGAGTAACAGGAAAAGTAGGGAAATGGATATATAATTTCCTTAGTGAGCGGCGGCAAGTCGTTGCAGTACAAGGAGTATCTTCATCAGAATCAGAGGTCCTCAGCTCAGTACCACAATGAACAGTATTAGCGCCACTACTTTTCATAATCATGCTAACTGACATAGATGAGGACGTTACCAGAGACAGCACAGTAACATCCTTTGCGGATGACACAAAGATCAGTAGAAAAATAAGAAACCCAGAAGATATAGGATCTCTACAAACCGACATAAACAGAATCTACAAGTGGACTGAAGGCAACAATATGAAGTTTAACACCGAGAAATTTCAGCTGTTACGGTACGGAAAAAGAGAAGACCTAAAATCCATGGAATATTATATCCCAAATGGACAAGAAATTCAGAGAAATTCCAGAGCAAAATATTTAGGCGTTGTAATGACAGATGATGCGAAATTTGAAACACAAAATAAGATGATAGTGAACAGAGCAAAGAGAATAACGGGACAGATATTGAGAACCTTTAAACGAAGGGATAGGAATGTAATGATTCCTCTACTGAAAACCCTGATCATACCCCAAATTGGAATATTGCTCAGTCCTAACATCCCCATATAAAAAAGAAGACATTAGACAGCTGGAAGGGATCCAGAGAAACTTCACAGCCAAGGTCAATGGGTGCAAAGAACTAAATTACTGGGAAAGGTTACGCGAACTAGACCTATATTCACTGGAAAGGAGAAAAGAAAGATACACCATTATTTACACTTGGAAAATAATGGAGAAACTAGTACCTAACCTTACTCTGAACCTTATAACTCCCCAAACAACGGTGGAAGGTAGAAACGGTAGACTGTGTCGTATTCCCAAATTGAAGACGAGACAGGGAACATTCTTAACTCTGAAAGAAAATAGTTTTGTAGTGAGAGGACCAAAACTATTTAATCAGTTGCCCAAAGACCTAAGAAACACGAAGAGAGTTGCAGTAGACATCTTCAAAAGAAGACTAGACGTCTGGCTCAGGACAATCCACGATGAGCCGGGTGTACCTGGATATGTGAGGTGGAGAACACAAGAAACCAACTCACTACTTCACCAGGCCAACTCAAGAGGATGGGCGACAAGCTTGACCTTCGCGAAATGAGGAATCATCGCGCGAAACCTTTGTAAGGTTGTAAGGTAAGGTGTGTATATACAGGGCGTCCCAAAAAAATGTATACACACTTTAACAGCTGATAGCTCAATTGATGTTTCTTTCTTTCCAAGTTAAACCCATTAGAATTAATAATGGCAGTCAGACTAAGCTTTGAACAAAGGAAATTCATTCTAAAATGCTACTGGAAGTGTGAAAACGCAGTTGAAGTGCAAAGACAGTTTAGGAGGGAGTTTCAAACAGATCCACCAACGCGACTTACCATCACTCGAATTAGAGATAAGTTTGAAGCCGATGGAACTGTTCAGAATGTCCACAAGAAGCGTTCCGGAAGACCACGGACATCGACAAGCCCCACAAAGCAAGAAAGAGTACTGGAAACGTATCACCAAAGTCCAAGAAAATCTGTGGCAAGCGAGTCGTGAGGTAGGAATTTCAGAATCGTCTGTCCAACGCATTTTGAAGCGCTGTCAATGGAAAAGTTACATTCCAAGATTAGTCCATGCTATTAATGAAGATGATGATCCGGACCGAAGAGTGGAGTATTGCGAGTGGTACTTGGCACGATGTGGATGTGGATTGGACGAAGGGGTTTCGTAGAATACCCTCCGCGTTCACCAGACCTCACACCACGACTTTTTTTATGGGGATACTTAAAAGACAAAGTCTACGCTATAAAACCTGCAACAGTCGCTGAATTGAGAGCAGCCATTGAACGAGAATGCACACAAATACCAAACGAAATGTTTCGTGATGTTTGCGATTCCATTGCTTCGCGTTATCAGCAGTGCCTGGACCAGAACGGACGTCAGTTTGAAAACAGGCGTTGACAAAACAATTAAATAATGTCTGTAGATTCTATTACATTTTGAAAATGAAATGTATTTTAATAAACACTGCCTTTATAATTATTTAAAGTGTGTGTACATTTTTTTGGGACGCCCTGTATATATATAAACCTTTGGTTAGCTTCCGCCCGAATTGTTCATTCTGACGAATGTCAAGCTTTTCACTCCACCTTAGACCTACAGTTTAACGTGGAATCCGAACCACGCCCCATCGGCAGCCCAGCGTCTTAACCACTAGGCCACCTAGGGTACCCATTTATCTACCAACCACTTTCTTTATTGTGTGGAAGGATGAACAGCTGGGTTTTGCTGCGCCCCGGCTGCCGTCGGGTCTCGAACCCGGGGCCGATGGATTCGTAGTCAGCGACGCTAACCACTACACCACACCACCGAGGCGCAGTATATATATATATATATAATTTTCATATAGACCTCGATTTAAAGCATATTACATTGGATATATATATATATATAATATATATATATATATATATAGTGTACTTGTCTATTGATGTATGATAATAAAACTCTGTAGCTTTTATTGCATTTAATTCATTTTTATTACAATACATTAACACATTAGCTGACTGTACTGTAGATGTAAATATTATACAAAAATTTCAGTTGCTGAATCTTTGAAGAGATTTAACTGTTTTCTTTAATGTTACTAAATAACTGTAGAATTTTTCTAATTTCTGACAGTGCCAATAAACGATGCCTTAGAAAGCGATCCATAACTGGAGTGAGGCCTTAGAAGGCTTAGATGAAGGTGTGACTGTCCACTATTCATTTCGTGTTCAATTATTCCATGCTTACCGAAGCGTAACGCGCAAAGATTTTCAAATTTAAATTTTTAAATTTGTCAGTGGAATTAACCTCTAGATCTTTTCTTTAATTTTGGTGTGGGTATGTAATTTAAAAGACATATAATTGCTTATCTAAGCTGATCCAGCAGTTAGTGTGTATGATTCATTTTGTCCATTCACCAAAGATTGTTCAAATTTCTTATAAAAAGAGAGCACAAACTCATTTCGCCACATTTCCACTTCAGCATGCATTTTCCGGTGAGTCATTGCAAATTTTTTGTCCAATATCTTTCGCGTAATATAAGCAATAAATTTAGCGAAATCATTGATTTATAGTATAAACAGTCAGTAAATCTCAAGTTGCCAAAAGGTTTCTTCGAAATTCGGAAAAATATATATTTAATTGTTGCGATTGCGACGACGAAAATTTATTATGAAAAGACAGAAAGCAAAATATGCTTACTTTATTCACGCTGTGTCGTGAATAAGAATTAAAATTGTGAACTCATTTAACATTTAACATTATTTATTTTTTCCGTAACGTTTAAATAACATGACTCTTAAGTTGTTTTGTTAATTAAACATTGCGGAACTGTGAAGTACAAAGTATTTCATATAAAACGATTATCTCGAGTGCTCTTCAATATGATAATTACAGTTGCCATGAACGACAATAAATGTGAACATAAAATGCTGTTATT
Organism: Bathynomus jamesi; assembly: GCA_023014485.1. NCBI lineage: Eukaryota > Metazoa > Arthropoda > Malacostraca > Isopoda > Cirolanidae > Bathynomus > Bathynomus jamesi. The sequence goes on along the minus strand of JAJOZX010000763.1, from coordinate 522,148 downwards.
TCTTTTATATAGGAAAAAACGAAAGGTAAATGTGATTCTCGTAAAAAGATATACATTGAGAACCTTACTCTCAGAAGCATCCGTGTTGTTTATTGGGACCCTTATAGGACCCCTATCTACCGTATTTGACGGCTTATAAGACGCACGGGCATATAAGACGCACCCACATTTCAGCAGGGAATATTTAGAAAAAAACTTTTGAGTGTATTTAAGCATTTAATGTCAGAAACAGTTACTGCTTAGCTCTGAATAGTTGGGTGCCGTACAAACGATAATCGTTTCGTAATATCCTCGTCAGTAGTTATAAATCCAGTTTTAATACTTACAATAATTCCTTTTTTAGTTAATTAAAATAAATAATAATGTAGTAATTATAATAATGTAATAATAATGATGTAATGATAATAATAATAATGTATTTAAGTAAACAATAACATAGGATGCGGGGTGATTTTTTTGAGCCATTTTTCGGAAAAAAAAAGTGTCTTACTATATGCCGTCAAATACAGTAATTATTTCCGGTCAGCTCATCATGCGGGTTTTCTATTCAGAGCTTGAAATGTAATTAGAGCCTCCTTAACACACTCCAGTGATAGGTGTGAAGTTTTTTCATGCATGACATTCTTCTGCAGGACCGATATCATTTCTAAAGGATTACAGTACTTCCCGTTCAGAATCATTCCAGTCCCCATTCCCATTTTCATCCGCGGTCCGCATTTGAGAATGCTCGATGTGAGAATTCCAAATTTGAGAAAAGAGTTTCCTGATTTCTGAAAGGGTAAAATGAGACGGTGAGGCAATTTCAAGCCTGATAGTATTTTCTATGAAAAATATAACTCAAAGAGGGAAGCCCCATTAGAGTGGGGATGGGAATAGATCAATATGAGAATTGTTTTTTTTAATTCTCACTTGAGGCTTTCTTACTCATGGTCGAAGAATGAAGTGGGGATGACATTGAATGGAAATAAACCCTTCTAAAGGAAAATATTAATGTAACTTATGAAGAATTCCTCTGTATGGAATGAATCAGGTTGCAACGTGAATATGATCTGTATCGGGGCTGAAGTGAAGGGAGTGTAGGGAATGGAATGGGTTCCGTTGTTTCACTCTTTTCTTTGCACAGAATGACAAAATGGACTTATTATCCATAACCAGCTCATTGCAAGTTACCACTCGAGTTTGAGTAATAACTTTCAATGAAGTAACTTAATTTAAGTGGGTCTGAAAAAAAAGTATAAAAATGTGTAGGTACCATAATTGCTCATAGTGATGCAGTAAGACTCCTTATTTTATATCTGACCATTAAGCGCTAACAACTTTTCTTCACTTCTTTACATAAATACACTCAGTGAATTTAGTAATTGTCAATCAATATTTCTTTCTTGCAATGTACTTAATATACTGGTAACGATTGTTAGCGTAGTTCTGCAAAAGCAACATACCTACCAAGTTTACCTCGTTCGATATAGAAAAATGTATACAAACAATACAAGGGCGGATCTAGGTGGGGGGGGTTGGCGACGTCTGGACCCCCCCCCCCTTCAATCTCTTGCAAGTGCCTTTATTTGAATGATGTGTTTGCCTCTAAAAACAAATTTTGTTTTTGTAAATAGATCGTGGTTATTTTATTTTATTCAAATTCTATTTTGAGTCTTTATCCGCATATATTGTATTTCCAAATTTGTAATTGTAATGGTTTTCATAGGTGCCCTTAGTCCTGGTGCAGCCATATCACTATCTTTATCGTCATCTTATTCTCATAGTTCTTTTAATTGGCAAGACATTTGTAATTGTTTGAAATTTTTTTTGTGATAACTGTTGTACCCAAATTAGATTTTTGTTTTGTATCATATTTGAATGAGACTGATCTAATAAAACAATACAATTGATTTTACACTCGCTCGTTGGTGGTCTGTTTTAAGAAAAAAATTTTAGTATTGTGCCCTTTTTATTTTAGAGGGTGCCCTTCTTTCTTTGGACTCCCCCCCCCCTTACTGAAATGTCTAGATCCGCCCTTGCAATGTATCATGGAAGAACGATTGATGATTTCTGTGATATGTTCAAATAAAAACTGTTAAATTTTGTTCGCACTTTGTTTACTCATTTATTTGTTTTTTGTAAAACATTTAAATGAAGTAATTCTTTTGTTTTAGGTTTTTGTTGCATTCTTGGTTCTTGCCGCCATTTCTCTGCAAGGCTGCTGCAGTGCCTCAGCAATTTCTCTGTCTGGCAATGGATTGTTTTATGACGCATTCAATGGAAATTTGAACAAAGGAAGGAGACAAGGATTGGTTGCTGACACACAGCAAAAATATGGAAGACGCTTCAACCAAAGATTTGTGGGAGACCAAGGATTTGGAGGGGGATTTGAAGGTGGTTATTTTGCTGCATGCGCTGAAGGAGAAATTCTAAATGCTGATGGTGAGTGTGCGCGACCAATTGTGAGCCGGAATGTATTCGTGTATGATGCGCCTCAAATAGAAGTCGTACAGGGACCTCCACCTGAAATCCCTCAGCCAAAGGTAGATTATAATATTGTATTTGTACGTACCCCCAAGATGCCGGAAGACTTAGAGCCCATAGTTATCCCACCCCCTCTGAAGAAGACCTTGGTTTACGTTCTCGCCAAGAAACAAAAGATTGATCAACAAGTAATCGAAGTTCCCGCCGGGCCTAACAATGGTCCACAAGTATTTTATATTAGCTACAAGGAGGGAGATAATCCCACTCTTCCAGGCGGAGTGAGTCTTCAAGAAGCGCTTGCATCCATACCACCTCAAGAGGCAAAAGTGATCGGAGATTTCAGTGGAGGAGAAACCCTCAAATATGGAGCGAGTACTGATACCGGATTCAGAACCGAACTGAAGAGCGGATCTAAGCATGATGGGGCTCAAGCATACGCAGCTCCAGCCCCCGCCCCATTATTGCCTCCGGCCAAATATTAAACCATGGTCTGATTTAGTAGTCAGTTTGCGACTAAACCTCTTGCTATCGTTCTAGTGTTTGAATGTTCATTTCATAATCGTACGTTCCAAATCTCTTCGATGAAGAGTTTTCAGAAATTGACTTTTTCCTGTAAATATCTAGTCAGTCAGACGGAAAAGTTGTTTACGTATGTTTTTATTTAAAATTACAAATAAATGTATGTTTTGATACTTTACACAAAATCTCAAGAAAATTATATCTGGTCCTCTGTTATACTTTTTTATTATCCTCCTTTTTCCATTTCTACATGTTGATGCAGCGTTTATAGTCAGACAAATAAGGCCTACTTCAATGTTCACATGTAAAGAAATGAAGCATAACCTATTAAAAATTAAACAGAACTTGTGAAGATGATAAATTGAGGAATGCAGTAATTATAACAACAGTTGTTCGTATTGGAAAAATACTGTTATAACGAATTTAAGGGATAATGACGAGCAATGAGTAAATATAATGTGTATCGAATATAGTCGAATTACAACCGAGACCCACACAAAAAATAAATTTATTTTCAAAATGAAAATGTTCCTCCCTCAACTTTCATCAGATTAATCAATTGAAAAGGTATGAAACGAAAGCAAAAAAAAAGGTCAGAATGACAGGTTTTAACGATAGAAGGGCGAAAGTTCTAAAATCCGTCGTCCATCCACTCCATGAGTGATAGCCGGTTTGAGTAATTGGGTAAGTTACTTATTGACCTGGAGATAAGGTTTCAAATTATGAGCAGTCGAATTTGTCAAATAATACGTTTTCTTCTTCGCAGTCAATTCTATGACTGAAATTACTACAGTATAACGTGTTTGAAAATACACCTATCCCAACGTTAATGCTCCTTATGTTAATATTTTTAGCAACTTGTCCAAAAAAACAAAGATTACAGTGATTATAGTTTGGGTGTTTGGTAAACACCTACTGAATTTTCAGGTTTCTCTGTGAGACCGTGCAAGGTCAGTTAATTTATTCCTTATTTCGTTTATATAATTGAAGATGACATCGGTATTATTATCTTTCAAAAGAATAAACAATTTTATTTTACCAAAGTTTGAATTACATGGAATAAAAAGTTGTTGGATAATTAGAATTATTAGTACGACTAATAAAAAGATTAACGTGATGAGTATATTGTCGTGAAGCCTTTTAGGCTGTGCTAAAGAAGAAAGTGAAATGCATTGATTTAAGGTTTTGAGTTTTAAATGTAAGCATTAAATATACAGATAACAACAATGACTAAGTTTTAAAAGATTTTAATCTTTCACTGCCGAAATTTTTTGTAGGGGTAAGTTATGAATGAGTGTCTTTGAAACGTTACCAATTTGTAGCGATCGTCCTTTTAGGGTTAAGGTAAGAATGGACATATCACCGAGAACATTTCTTGCCATTCGAGTTTAATCACTCCTCTTAAAAGGATGTAGTTTTATCCTTTTATAATATTTGTAACTGAATAAAGGTAGTAAAACTCCATTTATTAAAGGGCAATATAAGAAGGTGGAAATTTAAGTTGTAAATTATAAACTGAGTGGAAGCAGAGCCTTTGGCGCCCCGTGGCAAAAACCCTATTCATGCGCTCCCACCAGGAATTTTCGTCGTTACTAATTAATAATAAAATAAAAGTAATTTACGAATATATCAAACTTAAATAATATTTTTAGTCGCAAAGATCACATTTTCACGCCATTACATAGTGAAGTGATTAATTACACGTGTATATAAACAGAAGCATCTTGGATTGCGATGTAACATGAATACAAGATTTAATGTATCGGCTTTTAACCAAGAACGGAATGCATCATACAACATTTGATGATACGGTTCCGTCCTTTCGAGACCGTTTATCCCGGTAGCCCTAACCCCTTAGTACGGCACTGCTGACAAGAATGGAATTAAGACAAAACGAATGTGGTTATTCAAATAACAAAACTGAAAATATAACATCCTAAACACAATCAGTTGTAGTTAGTATAAGTGTTAATTTATTATGTAATATTTACAGTATTTGGAAAGTATAATGGGGACATATTCAGATCATTCCTGCATTAAAAGCCAAGGGATCGAGCGAGATAACTGTCAAAAAAATGCATATTTAAGTATTAACTGTGTACATTTGGTCATAAGTATGTACAAGACAGACTGCTTGAATATTTTCGTCTGCGGTGTATATATATATATATATATATATATATAATATATATATATATATATATATATATATATATATAACATAGAGGCGGGGCCACCAGCTTGACCTCCGTGTGAAGAGAGACCAACGCACGAAACAACATAAGGTTCATAAGGTAAGGTAACACTCAGGACCCAGACTTTTACAGATTACCGTTTAGAAAGTAAAGGCTTAATTGTTTACAAAGCATCGCTTGCTCATACACCTATTCGGGATACGAGCAGTTAGCAGCATCATTGTCAATAACTAAAACACTAGTTTTGTCCTATAATACTTGTAACTGAATAAATTTAGTAAAACTCTGTTTATTAATTGTCAATAAGTAAAAAGATGTATTTTTTTTCTTATAATACTCGTAGTAGTAAAACTCGACTTATTATGACCAGTATAAGAAGGTGGAAATTTAAGTTGTAAATTATGAACTGAGAGGCAGCATGAATTAGCTTATTAAAGGGACTTCTGTACGTGGTTTATCACCACAGGAATCAACAATGCTTTGATTTATTTTATTCCAATGAATGGTCGAATTCATTACCTTCTACGTGCACTTGTTGTCAGTTTACATTCCAGACGCTTCTAGTTAGTTTTGTCAGGGTGCATGATTTATTAGGAGAAAGATGCACCTGAAGTTTGTGTTTTCTTCCCCAAGCAACAAGATGCACTCGTTTCAATCATATACATAGTCGTTTTTTGTTCTAAACAAACTGTACCAAGAATTCAGAATATCTGCAATTTCAACCCTTGTGTTTATAGATGTTTGTATATTGTTTAAATGGTTGAATTAATATTGCGTTTATTTCCGTATAATATTAAAATAAGAAATAAAACAATGTATTATAGCATAAAAATTCATTCTTTGTCAAACTTTTATTTGGGAAGACAAATGTATTTGCAGAGGTATCGATAACTATTACAGGTTTCACAGACAAGCATTTCTAACCTAACCTAATTTCATTTTGCAAACCTGTTGTAACTGATCCGCGCATTATAGTTAAATAATACACATAATAATTTTATATGTAAGACAACAAAACAAGGTTTGCTAGATAAGGACCCGCCAAGGCAACCTGGTGGCAAATCTTCGGAATGTTAATTTTGAAGTTCTAGAATGAAGTTTCGGCCCAGACTTCATACAGATTTCAGCGATGAAGGTGTATCTTGCGCGTCTTTCTTGGTGTGGTAGTGGCTCGAATTATACGTGAAGCTGTAGGTCCCCTCCGTCAAATGACCTCAGACATTACGAAGAGGGTTAAATAACATTAATCATTATTATTTCGTACAAAGGTCTGAAACTGCTTCATATCATACCGAAGGAACTGCGTTATATTATTGAACTGCAAAATATTATTGAATTAATAATATTCAAGAAACGACTTGACAGATTTATAAGCCAAGTCTGTGTGGTATATATATATTATAAATTAAGAACACTCAAAATGAAACCTTGTAAGTTTAGAACTTGTTACTTCTTTTGAGGGTACATTCTAGGGGGAAGGTTTTTCTTCTTTTGGGTATCAAAGCTTGTTGTCAGATGATATAATAACTTCTTTTAATGGTACACAAATTCTTCAGATAATAGAAATGGTCTTCAAAACTTCTTTTTCCAGTGATTTGAGACAATAGAAGAAAATATTTCTGTGGATAAAAGGTTGCAGGAAGTCTTTGTTTTCTGTGAGAGCAAGATGGAGAGTATAACGCAGTTCTCCTTCGTCAGATCTCCAAAATGAAGAGGGATGTCGCAGTATATGATCAGCCGCAGACTAATTTTAAACATTATTTGTTCAAAACAACAAAACAACAAAATTTAACTTAACCTACCCTAACTAAATCCAACCCAGCCGGGCACTGTCCACACACACACACACACACACACACACATTGTGTATCTATCTATCTATCTATCTATCTATATATATATATATATATATATATATATATATATATATATATATATATATATATTGATATATTATATATTATATATATATATATATATATTAGGGTGTTTCATAAATTAAAAGTTTGGAAAAATTTTAATCCACATGGATCCCTTGTTCCATTTGCTGAGGAGACTGATAAACCGAAGTATTAATTCAATAGTTTAAAGTTTACGGGTCCCCAGTTTGATGCTCTGGCAGATCATAAACGGAAAAAATTAAACAAAAATCTGTCAATGAATTTTTATTCAACAAACGAGTACCATTTCACTACACATTTTCACAAAGATACAAAAAACATAACCACTTCTTGCGAATCATTTGTCCATGAAATCCTTCTTGTTTTATTCGGGTATTTCGCCCTATGCTGCATCACAGTTTTGAGCAAATACTGCTTCTGCTCTTCGTTCTTCGTCAGAGAACAGTTGAAGTCTTTGGTGAGCGCGATGGCTCTTTCGGCCCGATCGTTGACGACAGAGATTTTGTTAACAGTTGCCGCTGCTTGCTTGAAGCCCTCTACTTCAGTCCACTCGGCAACTGGCTTTTTAAAGAATTCTGTGTCCAAGTCGAATGCATGGAAGAAAGCCATCGTCTTTCCTGTCACGAACTCCGCCAGGTGTTTCGAGGCAAGATTCCTGACGTTCTTCCCTTGGGGTCGCTTGAGTTCCTTTTTTGATGCGGGCTTACCCAAACTGACGACCATCTGAGCCTTTTCTTCATCTGCCACATCTGCGTCGAAGAACGCCATGGCAATAAGAGTCTCAGAGATGTACCATAGGTGTCGAGACATGGCTTCTTGCGCAGCGTTAACACACGAATATCCCGACATGGCAAAGGCTTCCGCGTCACGCAGAAATTCCAGATCAACTGCGGCAGCCTTGCTTGAGGTTGCAGCACGAGTCCAACCTCGGATGTAGACGAGGGACACGAAGAGACCTACGGCTGTCAGAGCTTCCAACTCGTGACTCGACATCTTGAACTGCTTCTTCAGTAGAATTACTTTCAAGGAGTAGATGGCTATCGCCATCCATCGAGCGTGATGGTAAGCGCCAGGGGCTCTGAGAGGGAAATCCACCACTTTTGCTTCTCCCAGGAAGATGAGAACCAACTGTAGCAGTTCCTTGTAGTCATCGCGCTGATGCGACGTGCTCACCATCCCTCTCACCAGCAGGACTGACTTCTCCCTCAGTTCCCTCATAGAGTCATTGACTTGAGCAAAATCGTACGGCCGCACGTCCAACCGGTCGATAAACTTCCATTGTGCCTGAAACCTCTTGAAAACGGGTATATCGGGGCCACTTGAAGGGCCGTATGCACGCTTGAAGACGGAGCTGAGGATGACTTCATAGATGTGATGCCGACAGGGGAAGTACATGAGTTCTCTGCCAAGACCTTTCTCAATCAGGACGCAGGCCCCGATATGAATCCCGGTGTTCGACGCGCTGTCGTGTCGAAAGACAGTCCCCGCACGCGCTCTTCCATCCTGTGTTCCTTGACCAAATCCAAGCAAACTCGCGCTATCTTCTCGCCGGTTCCTGACGTCACCTTAGGAACGCCGAGCAACTTCTCCTTGCCGTCGCCAGAGACGAGGACGGCGATCCGGTCAACGCTCTCCTTCCATTGCTCATTGTCAGGTAGGAGCTTACCGTCCCAATGCAAGACAAGAGGCTGACCAGGACAAACTTCGTCGGATTGATAACTTTCAGCAGCCACCTTCCTGAGAGCCTTGCGTGTGCGGTACATGGTACTGGCAGAAATGGACAGTTCATCCAAGTCAAAACCTAGTGATTTAGCCGCTGCAGCGTACGACATAGCTGAATCGCGGTACGAAATATTCAGCCGATCGTAGGTAGTCGTCACATCCTGTGAGATCAGATTCCTGCGTCGCTTCTTGGTATTTCCCTTGGAGGAGGATGGAAAAACTTCCACGGTTGGGTCAACGACATCTGAGTCAGTCTCTGACGAAGTTGAAATCACTAAAGCCCCCGTATCTTCTGCAGCTCCTTGTTCCTTCCTGGCCTTCTCCTGTTGTTCCTTAATCTTGTCCAGCCTCTTCCTTTTCCTAATCTCCTTATAGTGAAGCTTCATGTAAACAGGGCCCATGCTGCAGGAATTTGGATCTTCACGCTGCATGTCGAGAAAGTGGATGTCCTCCTGATTCTTCATCATTTCCTTAGCCTGTGAATGAGCAATGTCCATGATCTCCTTCGCTATTGCCTCCTTGAACATCGCCTCCTTCACTCGGAAGGACTCTGCTTTATGTGACTTGTGCTTCACAAGCCGGTCGTATTCCTTGAGAAGGGATTCCATCTTCCTCAAGGCCGAATCTCGACGCATCATGGGGATTCTCGCTCTCTCCCAAAATATGAGACAGGCATCCAGGCACAGGTTCAGGCATTTAGTACGTCCAAATTTTTGCTCCTTTTGGTGGTAAAAGTACTTTTTGAGTACTTGCAACTGAGTTGGAAGGCCACTTGATGTGATGTTCGCATCCGTCTGGCCAATAAGAAACACTTCTGTTTTCGCTCTGGTAGACACCTGGAAAAGAAAACAAACTAAATAATTCCACAGAAATAATTTCACATCGTAATTAATTTCATTAATTAAATAAAGAAAAGCAGTAACTGGGACTCGAACCAGTGTCATAGCCGTTTGGCGGCATCGCTCAAGTCGGCGTACACAGCACGCTATCCACTACACCATCTAGGGAGTGGATAGCGTGCTGTGTACGCCGACTTGAGCGATGCCGCCAAACGGCTATGACACTGGTTCGAGTCCCAGTTACTGCTTTTCTTTATTTATAAAACTGATACGTGTACACTACGTTCTCTTTGACAATTCATTAATTAAATAAATTTCAATACCGCAGTAAAATTACATTAATTAGTATCATAAATAATTACCAGCTTAATTGTCCAATATGCAACAGACTAATTAATTTCATGTAATATTAATAATACGAACCGCTCAAGTGACGAAGAAAACCGTCTTCACTGCAGGCAGGCGAGAAATGAACTGACAAAAAGTCGTCAAAGTTGGGGACCTCTAAATGCAGCGCGATCTGGTTCACACTTGCACAAACGTGTTTTCTTGTTCTTTAGAATACGGAGAAACGTGTGGATTAAAACTCCAAGCTCATTTTTATTTTACCCTATAGGTATGAAACACCCTAATATATATATATATATATATACATACATATATTATATATATATATTATATATATATATATATATATATATATATATATATATATATTTTTTTTTTTTATTCATCACATATACAGGGTGGGCCGTAAGTTTCCATACATAGGAAAAATTAAACGTTTGTTTTTATGTTTCAGATACCCTAAGAATATGCGTTTGACGTAAGATCTTGTTTACTGATGAAGCAAATTTTTACGTCAATGGAGAGGTTAATCGGCAAAACATACGTTATTGGAGTAATGCTAACCCTAACTGGCTGAGTCCGACGAAGATGCAAGGTGCCGGTAAAGTGATGGTGTGGGCCGGGATATGGGGTGAGAGAATTATTGGACCAATTTTTGTCAGTGGAAATCTTAATGCCGAAAGGTATCTTAACATGTTGCAAGAAGAGATTTTCCCATCCCTGCTAAACGAGGAAGGTAACTTCCCAGTTTACTTCCAGCAAGATGGAGCTCCACCTCATTATGGTCTTCACGTGCGTCGGTATTTGGATCAGCAGTTTCCGGATGCTTGGATTGGTCGGCGTGGTCCTGTGGAGTGGCCTCCCAGATCCCCAGATCTCACCCCCCTTGATTTCTATCTTTGGGGGCACTTGAAGGCCATGGTGTATCAGGAAAAGATACGAGACATAAATCATCTAAAGGAACGTATCACCAACGCCATTACAAGCATAACGTCAACTGTGCTAATGCGTGTTCATCAACAGTGGGGAACACGTATTGAAATGTGTTTTCAAAACAATGGCAACCATGTAGAGCATATTATATAAATAAAAATGGTTGTCCATAACAAAATGTTTATTTTTCCTATGTATGGAAACTTACGGCCCACCCTGTATATATATATATATATATATATAATTGTTTTGTCTAATTTAAGCTGCAAATAAAAGTACAGGGTGTCCCATAAGTCTGGAACCATAGGGTAAAATAAGTAATTCATGTTTTTCTATTTATGCAAGTGCCCATGATGTCTTTGAGTAAGGAAGAACGCATCCAGGTAATTCTGCTCGTAGGAAATCGGAGTCAGAGGGAGGTCGCTGAGGAATTTAACAGATTGCATCCGGACCGTGCGCCGATAACACACAGCTGTGTCGGCAAACTTGTAGCAAAGTTCAGGGAAACGGGATTCATAGGAAATAAACCACGCAGTGGACCTCCGAGGACATCCACTGATGATAACACAGCCACTACCATCCTCACTCATTTCACAAACAGTCCCCAAAAGTCTCTTCAGCGTTTTTATTGCCGTTTTTATCATTTTGCCCTATGGTTCCAGACTTACGGGACACCCTGTAGATTGTTCATTACTGTATGACTGCACTATATAATAACTTCCGATGATTATTCTCTTATCGGTTTAACAAAGCACGAAAAGTCACAAAATATGTTGGGATGGTGTTTAAAAAAAAGAGAGAGAGAGAGAGCGAGAGCAGTCTCGGTTTACTTTTACTTTAATTTAATTGTATTACATCGCATGATTAAGCTTCAATCACGTCCTTAATAATTGTAGACTTTAGTTCCTGATTCAACTTTCCTTAGCGTAAAACCCTATCCATTATTTTTATGTTCTCGCATTCACTGGACAAAATTACATAGAAAGAAAAAAAACAAAAAATGCCTTCCCTTCTGTTTTTATTGTTTTGAGTACAAACTAAATTGTCAAAGTGATTAGCTACATTGGCAAGTTCTCACACCTCTGAGCACAAGCTCTCGATACATATTTTATAATCTAATTATCCTCGAGTCATGATAAATATTTTCGATTCATTAATTATTTGCAGTGAAACAATAGTTTAAACATTCCCTTTTTGCGTTCTCTTTCCATCACGCTTTAATTTTCGTCTATTTCTACTTTCAGTTTCGGCTCTGAATCGGTACAAACGATTCACCTAGAGACAAAACTGGTTGAAATATTCCCTAACCTCTGACATTTCTGGTTTAGATACACTTATTTTTTTGTCGTTTAAACTGCCTAAGTCTGAATTAATTTTACTCGTAATTACTGCGCAGAACTCCTGTTGAATATAATGCACATTTAACGTGACATTTATTAGACATATAATTTAATGCCTTTATAATAACAAATTAAATTCATTTTGAAATTATTCTGCAGGCATTTTCAACCATTTTTTAATGATGGTTTGGGATGGAAGAAAGGGCAAAAATTGTTAATTTTAAAACGTTTAGAACAACTTAAAAAAAAATGCCTGAAAATAAAGAAGTTGCTTATATATATTTATATACTTCTCATGGATTAGCTGAAATAATTTCATTATAATCCGATTCACTGATTTAAGGAAAATAGCATGTAATAAAAACTAAAATAATAAAATTAAAGGCATGACAATAAATTAAAATTACAAGAAATCATTATATTTTTTAATGAATCTCGCGTGATCTACTTTTCAGACTATCATGCAAAGCTAATTTAGTAATTAGTGATAGTGAGTTTTTTAGAGTGGTTCTGCAATTTCCTTAATTAACTTAAAAGGATGCTCAGGAAGTTAGGATTACGTGAACAAAGTCTAATTTCATAATGATGACGTTCGACTTTATGTAAGGTTATACATTTAAGATTTAAATTAAATTAAAAAAGTTTGTTTAATATTTTAAATGAAAGTTACCAACAAAACTCGACAAAATCTAATCAAATCGAGTGTAACCTCACCTAAATTAAACTAATTTAACATGAATTAAATCAGCCTGTATAAGGTTCATCTATTGGATAATTTGCGTGCATAGAACTTTTGGTGTCAACTTTATGAGGTCGACATTATACAGGTCGGGTTTTCTTCCTCTACAGTTTACACCAATCGAGCTGAAGAGTAAATCGTATACGCTAAATGCAATATCATTAAAGTTTATTTTAACATGTAAATTATGAGGCTTCATATCAGAAAAGTTGAAATTTATTCATTTTGTCATTTAATCAAATTTACATACAAAAGTACACAGTACACGAATGATTAATGGTTTTCCCATATATATATATATATATACACAGGGTGGGTAAAAAAAGTGACCCCTTAGAGGTAAACTGTCATATTAAAAAAGTAAGGGGACTAGAGCTCCCAAACTTCATAGATGCTTACCTTAGCATGTTGTTCGTCTTAATTGAGAAGTTGCTCGATGTGTCCCCGTTCCTGCTCAACGCGGGCCTCCAAACGTGGACGCCAATGATCAATACACCTGTTTACATATCGTTGACACACCTCCTCCCAGCCGAGCAGAATTCTTTCGCGTAGTTCATCTATATCTCTTATATTGGTACCAGGCAGTGATGGGCATCGATCCATGAAAATCGCTAAAGCGATACCGATACATCAATATATGAAGAACGTCTTAGGCGATACCGATACGCCGATACTTTCTAGAAGTCTTAAGCGATACCGATACATGCATCGGCGGTACATTTTTATAATTATTCATTTAATATGTAGGTATTAGATATTATTGTTTATACTAGTAATTTGTACGCACTGTAAGTAAAATCAATGACATTTTAATGGGTTTTATAGATGTAAATAAAAACAATTGCTTTATTTAATGAAAGTATGTTTTAATTTTGTAGGATACATGAATGACTGAAAATATTACACGAACAATTAAAAGTAATTACTATTAACCTTCAAAAATACCAGCTGGCTAAACATCTGGTCAGACAGTCTATTCCTTTTTGGAGCGTGAATGTGACCAGCCAAACTAAACAACCGTTCTACAGGAGCAGAGGATGGTAGTGGTGTGTTATACTTCAGGAAGACCCGTAGAATTCCTGGGTACTGCCTCAGAGATTGGAGAGAATGACTTCCGTCACCCAGATACTGTAAACAGTGGTGTAGTGCTGTGGGAACGCGTGGGAACGGCGTTCCCTTACTTTTTTTGGTAGACGGAACGGCGTTCCCTCACTATTTCAAATAAATCCGAACTTGCAAATCTCTAACGTCATGAAATTTTAATTCCCACCCCTAGAAGAAATATGAGAAAGAATCATTAACTGCTTCATTTCTTTTAGCTTCGACTGAGGCAATGCTAGCCTATAAAGATCTGGTGAAACAGTCACCACGGCGTACCAGTTGTTAACTTTTTTTTAGTTAATCATTCCAGTTGTTAGCTATTTTTATTGATCGTACTGGATGTCGTATATCTAATGACACTGGAAATACTGCATCTTCAACCTTGGAATATATCCTAATATCCAGTGCATATGACCTCAAAATATCCCTGAAATTGGTCAGATTTCAAAAGATTTCCCGGGGGGCTTACAGTGCCCCCGGACCCCCAGCTGTATGGGCTCGCCGCGCTCACCATTGTCCCCGCCGCATCTGAGTAACACTTTCAAAATGCGTTCCCTCACTTCTTCATTTAGCACTACACCACTGACTGTAAAACTTCCATCTCAGTGGAATCTTGGGTTGCAGAGACATTAGTGGAAGCAGACTCATAACAGAAGAAATCATCTGCACTTCCGTCAGATGCAGCATCACTTAGTTGTTGCTGGGGGGTCTGCTCGCTGAGGCTCTTAACAGCATTAACCAGCATTTCTTGAACCCTCTTTTTGACAATGTTAGTATTAAATTTGCCTTTTATTGTCATTCACTTTAACTTGAACAGAGGATTTGAAGACGATGCCAGTATTGTTGCTTTACACTCATGCGACGCATCAAGACACAGAAACTTTTCAAACCGCTTAGTGAACCCTACTGTGACTGAATTGAGAAGTGGCTGACAATGACGCAATGCCTCCGAATTCAAACGCTCTAGCTTCTTCTCTACAGCTAACAATGTCGGATGCACAAGTACACAAGTACAAACGTGTTTAAACGTTGCGCCGTACTGTGTGACGTGACCAGTAGAGTAGTACTGTCATTAAATAAATATTTAATATTATTATTTATGTATATTCACAAATATAACTCAGTAGTGTCATATTATAACATCTATTTAAATATTTAAAAATTCTTATTAATGTATCGATGTATCGAAGTATCGATTTTTTTCGATACATTTAAGAAAATTGACCTTAGCGATACCGATAAATCGATACTTTTGTCAAGTAGCTAAAGCGATACCGATACAAAAGTATCGATCGATACGTATCGGCGATACATGTATCTAGATACTGCCCATCACTGGTACCAGGGATGTAAACTTTGGACTTAGGGCTTCCCAAACACCATAATCTAGTGGTGAAAGATCGGGGCTACTAGCCGGCCACATATTGGGTTCGATAAAATCCGGTGTTTCGTTCTCAAGGAATGTGACAGTTTAGCGTGCTCTGTGAGCAGGGGCTCCATCTTGTTGGAAAGTATATCTTTCACCACTAATTCGTCGAATATTAGTTAGATAGAGTGAAAGATATACTTTCCAAAAAGATGGAGCCCCTGCTCACAGAGCACGCCAAACTGTCACATTCCTTGGGAACGAAACACCGGATTTTATCGAACCCAATATGTGGCCAGCTAGAGCCCCGATCTTTCACCACTAGATTATGGTGTTTGGGAAGCCCTGAAGTCCAAAGTTTACATCCCTGGTACCAATATAAGAGACATAGATGAACTACGCGAAAGAATTCTGCTCGGCTGGGAGAAGGTGTGTCATCGATATGTAAACAGATGTATTGATCAGTGGCTTCCACGTTTGGAGGCCTGCGTTGAGCAGGAACGGGGACACATCGAACAACTTCTCAATTAAGACGAACAGCATGCTAAGGTAAGCATTATGAAGTTCGGGACCTCTAGTCCCTTTACTTTTTTTAGTATAACAGTTTACCTCTAAGGGGTCACTTGTTTTTACCCACCCTGTGTATATATACACCTTATGAACCTTATGTTGTTTCGTGCGTTGGTCTCTCTTCACACGGAGGTCAAGCTGGTGGCCCCGCCTCTAGGTCTGGCCTGGTGGAGGAACGAGTTGCTTTCTTCGGCTCTCCACCGTACATAGCCAGGCACGCCCGGCTCATCTGGTACTGTCCTGAGCCAGGCATCCAGTCTTTTCTTGAAGACTTCAACTTTGACCCCCGTTACGTTTCTGAGGTCCTTAGGAAGCTGGTTGAAAAGTCTTGGCCCCCTGACAACCAAGCTATTTTCCTTCAGGGTTGAAGAGGTCCCTTGTCGGGCCTTTAATTTGGGAACACTGCACATTCTGCCTTTCCTATTTTCCAGTGTTGTTTGAATGGTAATTGGGTTTAGTTTTAGGTTGGGTACCAGTTTTTCGATCATTTTCCATATGTAGATTATGATGTACCCCTCTCTTCTTCTTTCCAGTGAGTACAGATTTAGTTTACGTAGTCTTTCCCAGTAGTTGAGTTTTTTGCAGCCATCAATATTGGCTGTGAAATGCCTTTGCGTTTCTTCTAGTTTATTAGTTTCTTCCTTTTTATATGGGGACGTCAAAACTGAGCAGTATTCAAGTTTTGGTATAATCAGTGTTTTTAGCAGGGGAATCATTACTGTCCTGTCCCTTCTCTTGAACGTTCTTAGTACCTGTCCGGCGACTCTCTTTGCTTTATTTATCACTATCTGATTTTGTGTTTCGAATTTTGCATCATCTATCATTATTATCCCGAGAACAATCGCTTTCGTGCTTCTCTGAATTTCCTGTCTATCTGGAGCATAATATGCAGTCTGTTTAAGTTCTTCTTTTCTACCAGATCTGAAGAGCTGAAATTTCTCGGCGTTGAATGACATGTTGTCTTCTGACCATTTGTATATTTTGTTCGTGTCCCTTTGCAAGGCCTCCACGTCATGTACATCGCTGATTTTTCTGATGATCTTTGTATCGTCTGCAAAGGATGTTACTATACTGTTGCTGTTTACTCCGCTGTCTATGTCTGTTAGCATGATAATGAACAGGAGCGGGGCCAGTGCTGTCCCTTGTGGTACTGAGCTGCGTACTTCCGATTCTGATGATGATATACCTTGAATTTTGGCGACCTGCAGACGATCTCTAAGGAAGTTGTAGATCCATTTTCCCACTTTGCCTGTTATTCCCATATATTTAATTTTATGTGCTATTATACCATGGTCACATTTATCGAAAGCTTTAGCAAAATCTGTGCATATAACATCGTAGTTGTCATTGCCTTCCAATGCATCTAGGATATTGTTGTAGTGTTCTATTCGTTGTGATAGGCATGATCTACCTGATCGGAATCCATGCTGATTTTCGTTGAATCTTTCCTGTGTCTCCAGGAAATCATAAATTTTCTCTCTAACTATTCTTTCAAAAACTTTGGTGAGGTGGGACGTCAATGACACTGGTCTATAGTTCTTTGCTTGAGATCTGTCCCCTCCTTTATATATAGAGACAATGTTTGCTCTTTTCAAGATGCTCGGTATTTCCCCAGTGTCTAGGGATCTTCTCCATATCCAGTATAAAGGTGTAGCTATTTCATTTTTACAGTTTTTAATCAATAATGCGTTCCAATTGTCCGGACCTGCAGCTGAATGTGGTTTCATTTGTCTTATAGCTCTCGCTACATCTTCTGGTGTAAAATCAAAGTCTGTTATATACTTTCCTTGCAATTCCTCTTCAAAGAATGCATTTATGTCAGGTATCGCTTTGTCACTTTTTGGGGTACTGAAAACTGATTCATATTGAGCTCTCAATGTTTCAGATATTTCTTTTGGATCGTCGGTTAGTTCATTATTTCCCGTCCTTAAGAGCCCAATAGCGGCGCGCGTTTTTGTTTTCCTTTTTGCATAGCTATAGAAGTATTTTGGATTTTCCTTTATTGCTTCTACCGCCTTTTCCTCTTCCCTCTCTGTATGGTCCTTAATCAGGGCTTGTATTTCCCCATCGATACCCTCCAGTTTTTCTTTTATTGCTTTTCTGTCATTATCTCCGCAGTTACCTAACTTCGCCTCCACTCTCTTTCTTTTGCGGAATAGTCTTCTCTTTTGCCTCTCTAGCCAGCTCCTCTTTCCTTTTGGCTGTGATTTCGGAGCATATTTTTCTAAAATTCTCAGCGTTTTTTCTTCCAAGGTTGTTAGCATTTCTTCAGTTGTTTTATTCTCGAAAATTGTTCTCCATTCTATTTGGGCCATGTGCGATCTGATTGCTTCCCAATTTATAGTCTTCGAGTTTAAGTTAAAGGCCCCGAATTTACTTCTTTCCACAATATGTGTATTGTCTCTTAATGCTGTCGTCATATTTGTTGATATCTCGATTAAGTTGTGGTCTGAGATAATGGTTGGGGTTATTTTTATATCAGCAATCAAGTTCGTGTTATTCGTGAATACCAGATCCAGGCAGTTATTTTTTCTGGTATTTTCTGTTATCTCCTGTGTCAGCATAAACTCATTTGTGAGAGCCATCAACATTTTTGCTTGCTCCTGGTCTTCTCTTGTGCCCCCCTTGTCCTGATGAATATATATATTCCTATCCACCTTTTTGTATTTTATAAATGAGAAGTTAAAGTCTCCGCAGATCATTATATTCGGGACGGGACGATTGGGCGTAGCCGATTGGGCGCTGGCGATTTGGCGCGACCGTTTGGGCGCCAACCCATTTTGGCGCCAGCCCTTTTGGCGACGGACGTTTTGGCGCTGGGAAAAAAAATATGATTGATTCGTCATTATGCAAAGGTATAACTCAAAAAAAGTTAAAACTGTAATGTAAGTTTATTTTAAAATTAGGTAGGCCTATAGCTTAAAATTTTTTAAAACTGTTATGTAACTTTATTTAAAAATTAGGTAAGTAAAATTTTAACTAGTTCTTCATTTGGTCATTTGGCGCCAGCCAACGCGAGTTGATACGAAAATTAACATATGTATTTGACCTTGAAACTCAGTGTGTCTACAGTTTCAGTTGTGTTTGCCGGGGGTGCGCTGCCACAAGTGTTTCGTTCTTTTGCCTTCGTTTTTGTTATATTTTTTATCTACCTACCGTCATTTATTCATATGATGGCTGAGCAAGTATTAACGAAACGGGGTAAAGAAAAATTTGCGCATAATGGATTCCTCTACGTCTTTGACAAAGCAAGCACAGCCGACAGTGAGTTGAAATTTTGGCGTTGTGAGCAAAAATATCGGTGCAAAGCAAGGCTGCATACTAAAGCTGGAGAGGTGGTAAGGGAGCTGAACAGCCATTCGCATGAAGCCTATGCTGCACAAGTAGAGGTTGCACTTGTCAAAACTAATATAAAAAAGAGAGCAGCGGAGACTTGAGTCACCAGCTGTAGTTATTAATGAATGTTTGACAAACGTATCCCAAGCTAGTCTAGCGGCCATTCCTAATACGTCCGCTTTGCGGAAAATAATAGGAATAAAACGTAATTCAATGAAGAACGCCCCCGCCAATCCGACTGATTTACAACAATTAGTTTTGCCAGAATGCTACAAAAAATACGTCCCTCAGCCAGGAGTGGAAGAAAATTTTTTATTGTGTGATAGTGGACCACGCCCCGATCGGATATTAATCTTCGGAAGAGCGAGTTGGCTCCAACATTTAGTTACATCTGATGTGTGGTTTGTCGATGGCACATTCAGTATTGCTTCCAGCCTCTTTTCTCAGATTTATGTGATTTTGGCAAAAAAACACGAGGGAGTTCACCTCATTATGTATGCCCTTTTGCCCAACAAACAACGCATCACATATGTGAGAATGTTCGAGTTATTAAAAGAAGTGGAACCCAATTTGAGACCCACTTCAATCGTCTGCGATTTTGAAAAAGCTGTGCACAGTGCTATGAAGGACACATTCCCCGATGTGCAAATAAAAGGATGCTTTTTTCATTTAGCCCAAAATATGAAAAAACATCTAGCTTCTTTGGGTTTCACTAATCTGTATAACAACGATCCAGATTTCGCGTTAAAAGCTAAAATGATTGTTGCCCTTGCCTTCGTACCTTTGAACAAGATCGACGAATATATGGATGCTCTAGCGACCGAGTTGCCACAAGAACTTCAATGTTTACTCAACTGGTTTGAAGATACATATGTTGGTCGTCAGAACAGACGAGGAAATGGAAGACGAGCTCCTCTATTCCTCCCCGAGGTTTGGAACCTTTATCAAAGAACATTAGACGGGGAAGACCGCACAAACAATCATGCGGAAGCAGCCCACCGTCGATTGCAATACGAACTTGGCATGCAACATCCCACAATATGGAAATTAATAGATGGAATGCGTAAAGTACAGAAAGGTAGAGATGCATATTATGAACGGTTAGTAGCTGGACATGAACCACCGCAAAAGCTAAAGAAGTATAGAGATGCAGATAGAAGAATACAAGAAATTGTTCGTAGATGTGAAAACATAGATGCTGTCGAGTACTTGAGGGGCCTTGCTCATAATTACCAAATGAATAACTAGTTAAAATTTTACTTACCTAATTTTTAAATAAAGTTACATGACAGTTTTAAAAAATTTTCAGCTATAGGCCTACCTAATTTTAAAATAAACTTACATTACAGTTTTAACTTTTTTTGAGTTATACCTTTGCATAATGACGAATCAATCATATTTTTTTCCTAGCGCCAAAACGTCCGTCGCCAAAAGGGCTGGCGCCAAAATGGGTTGGCGCCCAAACGGCCACGCCAAATCGCCAGCGCCCAAACGGCTGCGCCAAAACGTAGCATACCCAATTATATTGGGGGATGGAGGGTTTATGGCCTTTATTAGCTTTCTGATGTCATCAATGGCCTCCGAGAATTTTTCGGTTAGGGTGCTTGGAGGTCTATAGATGACTATTACTATCAAGTTTAGTTTTTCTATTTTCACTGCTAGGAGCTCCACATAGCTGTTTGATTTACTTATTATCGTCTCTGTCATATGACCTTCCTGTACATATATAGCACAGCCACCTTTCCGTCTCGTCGTTCTATCCGCTCTTAGCAAGTTGAAGCCCTCTATATTTATCTCTTTCTTATCAATACAATGTTCGCAGTTTTCACAATTTCCTTGGCAATCTTTAACATGAGTTTCTGTGATGCATGCGATGTCCGCCCTTGTTTCGTCCATAAATCCTTTCAGGTACGAAACCTTATTGAGTGATTGGTTTGGTCTTATTCTTGAATATTAGCCAGGACAATTTTTATGTTCTCTGTTTTTCGTTGCCCCTTGTGCATTTCAAGTTCATTTTCCTTCGATATCGCTTGATTCGTTGCCCTATGATCCTCCGAAAGAGATCCGTTTTCGCCTACTTGTATTGGTAGCTTCTTGCCCGGTAGCGATTTGACTCGGAAGTTTCCAGCTGTGTCAACTGCATGTGGATGACATTTAGCATCCGTAAGGTGTCCGCGATGTTGAAAAAATTTTCTTGTTCGCTTATTGTGTTCCTATTGTTGTTCCTATTGTTATTTTTATTTCTATTGTCATTTAAACTTTTTCCTTTGTTCGTTGAGTCCGTCGGGAGATGTTGATAGTAGCATTTTTTTCCGAATTTGCAGGTTCCATATTTTGCGTACGTCCTGCAAATGTCCGGGTGGTAGAATTTACATCCGTCTCCAAATTTACAATGACCATTATTATAGAAGAAATTGCATATTGGGGGATGTTTATATATACACATTGTCCTCTTTTAAATCTGCAATTATCTTTTATTTAATACCTGCATATAATTCCTTCCCCATATTTACTCTTGGCTTTTGTTTTTTGTTCCTTATTGGGGGACAGTTTTACTTCGTTTTCTTGACTGCCCTCTTCTCTTGTCCTATTTGTGTTATTTGTGCTAGTTGTGTTTGTGTCCTTCGTTGCCCTTATGCTGTGTGTTGTCTTTACACTCTTTGTCGCCTGTGTTTTTTCGGCCTCGTTTTGTGACGGTATTTGATTTTTTTCTATTTCGCCTTTCTCCGTTTCTTCCGTTTTCCACTGTTCTTTGTTTCCACTTTCCTCTTTCATTCTCTTCTCGTAGTCTCTTTCTGCTTTATATATATATATATATATATATATATATATATATAAAATACAAGAATTCAAAAGGAATGTTAACGGAATTCCATTTCACTTGAGCCCCTGACAAAATAGAAAAATTACTCGGAGACCTCACAAGGAGTACCTATGAGTAACTAAAAACAGATACAACTCCTTTGATTCCCCTTCAAACCCAATTTAGATTTTGAAAGCCAAGGAATTCCGTACCGTAACTTTGTAACTGTTTACTATTCAAGTAAAATCTGTCGAAATTTAGGCATTTTTAGTTTTTGGAATCTTCTATTTTACAGTTAATGAAATTATTATTGATGTAGAAATTGTTCTTTTTTTTTTAAATCGAAGGTGACGCATTTCGCGTTTTAATGCATGCATTGCTGGATCAAATGCCTCCCTTAATAATGGCAAATTAGGTGGTTCTACGAGTGACAAAAATTTAAATATAATTTTGAATATGCTGACGATAGTCTTAATAACACCTTGATAACACTTATCAAGGCGAGAATGTCTATTGAAATATGTGAAGAAAATGAGAAGCTTCATACATATTTCAGTGAGTCTAGAAAAAAGTTTAGTTCTCTTTGAAAACGGAGAGGCGCTCGATTTCTAATGTTGCTTAACTTCGCTGATCAACGGGAAGCGGTGTCACCACATTAGGTACGACGTAGCCCAGCTATGTTCACTTTCGGAAAAAAGTTCGCCTGGAAACATGAACTTTCTAAAATACATAAAAAATTACTAATTAGTAATGATTGAATTTTTTAAAAATTTTTATTAGTTACAAAAAATATTGAAATATCCAAAGAAAAACAGAATATTAATAATTAGTCATTTTTGTGCTTTTTAAAACCATTTCTGGCAAACTATATATAAATACGCACACAAACTATGTACGAAATACATAGGTCAGTTATCTGATTTTATATGAATTTTTATTTTTAAAAATTTACATACATCTTAATTGTTGCCCGGCTACAATGATATAATACTTTAATGGTTTATCTGTTGTCTCAAACAGCGAAGTTAAGCGACACTGGGTCTGGAGAATAGTTAGATGAGAAACTGTCCTCTGTCTCCAGAATATGTAGCAACCCGTGGTTCGGATCCGACGTAAAGATGTAGGTTCCCTCCGTCATATAACCTTAGATATTGCGAAGGTTAAATAACATTATCAAACAACAATCACATGTGCAGAAACTCATCCAAATAGTTTACAATACATCAGTAGTGTAATACTTTTTTAGCTAATTCTTTAGAATGTTTCTTTCCATCCTGACGAAAATGTTGAAAATTCTGGAATACGTACGATTCGTCCAGAACGGAGAGGGTGTAGAGTTCGATGGAATTGTTTGATTTTTTCATATAGAAAAACGTTATTGCCATTTAACTTGGTGTTTCTATATTACGAATATTAAGATCTGTAAATAAACATATTTTAATTGTACGCAAATGTAAGCAATATATTTTGTGCAGAATAAAAAATTGTTTCTCTGATTACATTTCCTGTCTATCAATCTGTCGCGATATGTCATTGTAAAAAATTAGGTTAATTAACAAAAAATTACTCTAATGTGTAGGAGTATTCTACTTTTTTTCAATTTAAGAAGTTTATTTTGTCAATACAACGATATCCTTGATATCCAGATATTATTTTTGAGATACCCTGTATTTACCGTGACTTAATTCATTCTTCACTAATTCTTCACTCTTCACTAATTCTTCACTCTTCACTAATTCTTCACTCTTCACTTAAAAAACAAATCGTAACATTTTATGCTTACGAGTGCACTGTTATTTTAACGGCAAATGATTTCTTAAAACAGTTCCTATATCTTGCGCACCTATAATAACAGTTGAATAGACAACTTAATACTGTAATTTACAAACCATAGTGTAAATGTTCATACTACAAATTGAATCAATAGCTTAATACATTAAAAATACTACCGTGTTGAAATGTGTACTGAAAAAAATGCTGAAGGCCATTGTCCACTTAATCCACATCAAATTTCCTTGTGTCCACTATTGTGAATACTTTTCCAACTTATTGGGAAATGTTAACAATGAGAATTATATATATTAAAAAAAAATTATTAAAATTCCGTTAGAAATTATTATTATTACACGCGTGTGAATATTTGAAAATAGTTTTTGAATAGAATATTTAATTACGATAGATCAGCGGACGCGCCCGAGACTCGCGCATCCCGTTTTCTTTTAATTCGTCTACTAATTTACTTAATTTTAAAAAGTATTATAAACATAATTTTGGAACCTGTCTCAGTCAACTTCAGGTTTGAACTTCCTCTCTATGAAGAAGTTTTCGCGATAATCGTGCTTCCGCTCTTTAGCCAAATATCAAGCGTAATTTTTTTTTTTTTTTTTTTTTGCTTTTACAAAGCAACAGTTCCAACAGTTCCGTTCGAAATTGCAGTGGAAGACTGTTCCATCGAAAAAAAAAAAAAGGTTAAAAAGATGGTACCTAACTGTTGGTGCAACAGGAGCAAAAAATTATTTTCTGATACACTGAAAGTGTTAGAAATAAACCTACTTACCTTATATACGAGTATAACCTGTTTAATCAAAGAAAAGGAGAAAGAGTAAAAATATAATTTCCCCCTTGATTTTACACGAGCAATAAATTTGGAGAATACAGTCACTAGAAACCGCTATTAAATATCTTAATTATTGAAAGGAATGTTAAATAAACAATACGCTGTTCACTGTAGATTTAACAGGAAAATTTTGGTAACAAAATTGTTAGTAAAATACTGTTAAAATAAGTCTCTTATTTTTATGCGAATTTAGATATAGATAGATAAAGACGAAATGAAGAGAGAGAGAGAGAGAGAGAGAGAGAGAGAGAGAGAGAGAGAGAGAGAGAGAGAGAGAGAGAGAGAGAGAGAGAGAGAGAGACACACTAGTGTTTTAATATATATGCGCACACACGTACACACACACGCATATATATATATATATATATATATATATATATATATATATAACTGGGACCGTGACCAGGATTCTACAAACAAATATGTATGTCCCCTTTATAGCGCAAGGCCGTCCCAGCTAGGAACAGTAAAACATTAAATTAAGGGATCACCAGAAGATCTTCAGGGCTCCCAGCCTTCTTTAGTTAGCCTTATAAGGCTAACTAAAGAAGGCTGGGGGCCCTTTAAACTGTACAAATAGGGGTTTATTTACAGAGAATTTGCCAAGCAAGTTCCTAGTGAGAAGTTGCGAAAAGTGGCTCCCAACTCCGTGTATATATATATATATATATATGAATAGAAACGACGTAAATAAGGAGCGTCTCTGCACACGGGGAAGAGAAATAACGAATAAATGAAAAATGAGGCGAACCGCCCGGGAATCGAACCCAGGGCCTTCCAATTGCCGGTTGGATGCGCATCCAACCGGCAATTGGAAGGCCCTGGGTTCGATTCCCGGGCGGTTCGCCTCATTTTTCATTTATTCGTTATTTCTCTTCCCCGTGTGCAGAGACGCTCCTTATTTACGTCGTTTCTATTCATTTATATACTGCGTGGTCATTGCAGTTAAATGCATATATATATATATATATGGATGGATGAATCTGAGAACGGCAGCTATTATCCCATTGTATTTTCTTTCACATTTTCCAGACATAAGTTTGGGAAAAGACTTTCATGTTGAGTGCGTCAAGACTAAAAAATGGGATATAATTTTACTACATTCTGTTACTTTAAAGTTTACAAATGCAATTATCAAATAGTAAATAAATAAAATGTTTGGTATTATGATGTAATGTTCGATTACTCATATTATTGAAGGTATGTTTACATAGAATATATGTTTGTGTTTAAAAGATTATTATGACATGACGAGTCTTGGTTAGTAATTTCACTATTGAAAGTTCATGGGACGAGGTATGTCCATCTATTTATAGTTGGTATTTTTTAACTGATAAGGATGTAGAGGATAGCTGGTGAAACTGTAATGTTTTTTGATAAAATCGCGATTTGGTCAGTTGTTTAAAGGTAGTATTATAGTGTCTCAGTGGAAATAATGCGATGTTTATTTCACACTTAAATACGTGAAATAAATGAAAAGGAAAAACGATTCCAAAGTCTTTCGTGTATTCAACAGTACACCTCGTCAGCTCGTCAGGGAATCAAACCTGACGAGGTGTACTGTTGAATACACGAAAAGCCTTGGAATCATTTTTCCTTTCCCTTGTGGCCAACACCCACGTCACCATTATGAGGATTTAATATTAAAAGTTTCGGAAGTCAAACTCCCATCCTCAGTTATTTTACTTTTATTTTATTTTATCGTTTTAGCCACTGATGATGGAAATTTGATTTCCGAAACGTCTGATATTAATTCTTCATAATATTGACGTGGGCGTTGATCATCCTTTTCATCCTTAAATGTTGGTTCCCAAAGAACACTGCCTTTCTCCTCCTCCTCCTCTCTCTCTCTCTCTCTCTCTCTATATATATATATATATATATATATATATACTAAAAATATTTTTAATATTAGAAAAATTTAAGGCCATTAAAGAATATGATTGCATCGCTTAAATATGGCGACATATCTTAAGACGTTTTGGGATGCATTCCATATATGCGAAGAAAGACATTTCCATCGAATTCGGTGCATGGTTGAAAATTAAAAAAAATAAAAAATAAAAATAAACATTTGGGGCAGTGTTTCGTCTGAAAAAAAAAACGTTACTTTTTGTGGAATGAAACCATTGCTTCCATAGTTCAAGCGATGCGAACTTTTGAAAATCATGCGTAATAGTCGTAGGAAATTCCTTAAAATATATATATTGTTCTATTTAAATTCTTTCGAAATGGTTTTCGAACTTACTTAATCTTTCTGGAGTGACCGAATTTTGCTATCTTTCAGTCTTTTACCACTCTCTCTCTCTCTCTCTCTCTCTCTCTCTCTCTCTCTCTCTCTCTCTCTCTCTCTTTTCAAGAGACTTTAAGAGTGTTGTGAGAAAAGTGTTCTCATAAAATTAAATTTAAAAATATCCCTCACAAAAAACACTAAATAAATAAATTAGATATGCTCCAATGAAACCAGTTTATATATATACACATATGTGTGTATATATATATATATATATGTGTGTGTGTGTGTGTGTGTGTGTGTGTGTGTGTGTGTGTGTGTGTGTGTGTGTGTGTGTGAAGAGAGAGAGAGTGAATTAGAGGCAAGTTTTAAATGCTTTGTGCCCATCCAGCATGCTCCTAATAATAATTTCTTATCTATACAAAAATGCTGCCTTGATTTTCAGGTGAGCCATGTTTTTCTGTTGATGCGTGTGTGGTTTCCTCTTTCTGCGCATGTGTGTGCGGGGATGCCCTTCCGTCCAATCCTTCACTTGTTCTTTCCCTTCACTGCCGAGAGCTGCGACGATTCCTTATAAAAGAGAGTCTTCGCTCTGCCAAACACACACTTCGTCTTCGACATGCAGATCTTGGTGAGTTCGAAAAATAGCGCTCATGTAATACTAAATATATATATATATATATAATATATATATAATATTATATATTATATAATATTTAATGGAAATTTATATTTTTTCACTAACTACTAGCATTTTCCTCATAACTAAAGATTTTTCTCAAAAGTCTAAATTTGATTACTGAGTACTTCACTGCAATATACTATAATTTTAATTCACTTTAAATTTTTAAGTTTTACAGGAGAACGTCAGACCTTTTATTCAGTTCCACTTGATAGTATAAAATTTAAATAATCAGGTTTCTCTTTGAAGCACTGTTCGATTTTCGGCAGCCATCAGTATTTATACATTTATTTGCACTTCAAATGGACGCAAATCTGAAACGTGTTCTTTTCATGTTTCTAAACATTTTACTTGAATTAAAAACACAGTACGCGAAAGAATTTACTTCTCCGATAATGTTCAACAGATATACAATTATTCCCATACTAATTATGATATTATATAAACAATAAAGGCAAGTTCTAATTTGGTAATTTCTGTCAAAGTTTAGAAGGCGTATAATTCATTTTCGACGCATGCGCAGTATACTTTTCTGACCGTATATAATTTTGCAAAGTTACTACATTCATCATTTTATACATCTTATCCTTCAGATCATATGGCATTTCTAAACATTAATATGAATTATTATTATTATGCGTGGGTTATTTATTTTGTGAAGGAATTGCCTATATTTTGCTCAATTAAACATCCTAATCTTCATTATCTCCCAATTAGATATAGTTCTATAGTAGTACTTCGAGAGGTATATCTCCTTTTGATTGTTGACACGTGTGTATGAATCATTCAGTTATAAAACGTCTTTGTCCTCAGATCCTCGCTTCTCTTTTGGGTTGTGCCCTAGCTGCCCCTCAGGGGTACAGCGCTCCTTCAGTGGGTGGTGGAGGCGGAGGATTCTCTGGAGGATTCTCAAGTGGAGGATTCGATGATTCTCATGAAATTATTATAGGAGGCGGAGGCGGAGGTGGAGGTGGAGGAGGTGGCTACGGTGGTGGATGTGGTCATGGTGAGATTCGCCATTTTGATGGTTCTTGCGTTCGTCCACATGTTTCTCGTAATATTTTCGTTTATGCTGCACCCAAACTCCAAACCTCCTTTGGCCCCCCTCCTCCTATTCCCAAACCAAGACTCAACTACAATATCGTCTTTGTTCGCACTCCTGAAGGACCCGACGGTTTAGAACCAATCGTTATTCCACCGCCACAGGAGAGAACTATTGTCTACGTTTTGACTAGGAACGGTCAAGTAGGTCAACAAATCATTGAGGTTCCAGCTGGACCTGACCAGACCCCACAAGTTTTCTACGTCAATTACAACGAAGGCGACAATCCTACACTTCCTGGTGGAATTTCCCTCCAAGAAGCCCTTTCTTCTGCAGTATCTCAGAGAGGTCAGATAATAGGAGGAGGAGGAGGAGGAGGATTTGGTGGTTCAATCGGCGGCGGAGGATTTGGTGGTTCAATCGGCGGCGGAGGATTTGGTGGTTCAATAGGCGGCGGAGGATTTGGTGGTTCAATCAGCGGCGGCGGAATTGGAGGTGGTATTATAAGTGGAGGCGGAATTGGAGGTGGGGGTGGTCAGACATACTCTTCCCCTTCAACTCCTTATTAAGTTTTTTAATGTTTAATCCATTCATGAAACAAAGGGACCAACAAAAGTATGGATTTTTATCTCTTGATCTTTGATAGATTTTTATTTTGTTTCACTATTAAAGATTACAGTTTTATTTATCATTTTTATTTGTTCTTGAAATGTATTATTTCTTCAGTAATATATATATATATATATATATATATATATATATATATATATATATATATATATATATATATATATATATATATTTTATACACACTACAGGAATGCATAAATAAATTATATTTTACTTATATTGTACGTGCTTCGTTCAGTTGAACCCCCTGATATATTCGATAGCATTACTTCCCGTTCGATCAGCGAGGTTACGCGATCAGCGAAGTTGAACGCCTGATATATTCGAATGAGCGAGGTTACGCGATTTCAGGCCCGTTTTGTAGTCGGATGGGTGACCGTTCGCTGTCTTCAGATGATATAACCACCCGCGGTTCGGGTCTCTCGTAAAGCAGTAAATCCCTTCCAACGCATGACTTTTGCTGTGAAAAAACTTCAAAACGTCATTTGCTATATTTG
This sequence comes from Bathynomus jamesi, assembly GCA_023014485.1. Classification (NCBI taxonomy): domain Eukaryota; kingdom Metazoa; phylum Arthropoda; class Malacostraca; order Isopoda; family Cirolanidae; genus Bathynomus; species Bathynomus jamesi. The sequence goes on along the minus strand of JAJOZX010000763.1, from coordinate 492,272 downwards.
AGTTGATACAAACGAAAAACTATGTAAGTCCTCATGAAAAAGCTTACGACCTCTTAATATATATATATATATATATATATATATATATATATATACACAGGGTGGGATCTTTTCCGTTTGACTGCCGCCATTGAAACATAATTAAACTTTTTGTATTTTAACTGAAATGTCTTGATGATACAAAATAAGTTACTTTATAAAAAAGCTTTTCTTAATTTCCCCTTCAAATTTTGTTTCTTATAAACAATTTTAATTACTTTCAAGATCCATGCTTAATTTTTAAGTTTTAATCGTGTACTCAGAAAAATAAGGGGATCACCTGAAGATCAGGGCCTCGAGCCTTCTTTAGTTAGCTTTATAAGGCTAACTAACAAAAATATCACGACCTAACCTAACCAATCGTCAAGGTCGTACAGTTGACCTAACGATTGGTTAGGTTAGGTCGTGATATTTTCGTTAGTTAGCCTTATAAGGCTAAGTAAAGAAGGCTGGGGGCACTCACCTCTTATGTTTCAATGGCGGCAGTCAAACGGAAAAGATCCACAGGGTGTTCCATAAGTCCGGTCTCATAGGAAAAAATTTTTAAAATTAAATTTACAAAAGTAATACATTAAAACTAAAACAAATATTCAAATTGATGTCTTGTTTTGGGACCTTTTTTTTGTTGTTACAGGTAGAATAACACGCAATGGCTAATATGGAAGCGAGTTACACTCCTCAGGAAAAGGCCTCCGCCTTTTCCTTTGGAGTGTAACTCACTTCCAATTAGCCATTACGTATTAGCCATTCTACCTGCAACAAAAAAAGGTCTCAAAACAAGGCATAAATTTGAACATTTGTTTTAGTTCGAATGTATTGCTTTTGTAAATTTAATTTAAAAATTTCCTATGAGACTGGATTTATGGGACACCCTGTATATATATATATATATATATATATATATATACAGGGTGTCCCATAAGTCCGGCATCATAGGAAAAATAATAAAAAAAGGCAAAACAAAAGCTTTTATTTACAGAACGTGCTCAATATGTCCACCATTGTTTTCACTACACAAATTCAGACGTGATACCCAGTCAGTAAGCACACGGTGAATGATGTCAGGAGTAATGGTGTTACATGCCCCAATAATGCGCTGCCGCAAATGTTCAACACTCCTAATTTTCTCTGCGTATACCAGCGCTTTCGAGTGGCCCCAGAGATAAAAATCTAGTGGCGTGAGATCCGGGCTTCTAGCTGGCCATTCCACAGGCCCTCGACGTCCTATCCAATGACCAGAAAATTGTTGGTACAGGTATTCCCTTACTTGGGTGCTGTAATGTGAAGGAGCGCCGTCTTGCTGGAACGATGTTGGGAAATTTCCTTCTTCGTTCAAGACACTGGGAAATGCTTCTTCCTTGAACATACGTAGGTAGGTGCCTCCAGTGACATGTTCATCGAAACAGAGGGTGTCTATGATGCGATCCTTCTAAATGCCACACCATACCATCACCCGAGATGCACCTTGTTCCTTTGAAGAGATACACCAGTGAGGGTTGTTTTGAGACCAGTAGCGGGTGTTCTGTCGATTTACCTCACCATTTCCATAAAAAACAGCCTCGTCACTGAACAGAATGGTGGACGGGAAATTGGCATCCCGAGCATATTGGTCCGTAGCCCATTCACAAAATTATATCCGCCGGTCGGGATCATCATCATCGCTTAATTTATGTAGGATCTGAAGTTTATATGGATGTCATTTGTGAGCCTGAAGAATGCGATGGATGCTACTTTTCGACACCCCTGTCTCGGCGGACAATCGCCGAAGAGACTTATTGGGACTTCTGTTAAAATGAGCCAGGATAGCAGTAGCTGTATCATCGTCAGTGGACCACCTTGAAGGTCCACTGCGTGGTTTATCTTCTATGGATCCTGTTTCCTTAAACTTTGCAACAAGTCTGCTAACACAACTCTGTGTTATTGGCTCGCGGTCTGGATACAGTCTGTTAAATTCAGCAGCGGCCTCTCTTTGACTCCGATTTCCTATGAGTAGAATTATCTGGATTCGTTCTTCCTTGCTCACAGACATTGTGGCCTAAAGAAAGAGAAAAATATGAATTATGGTTTGTAGAAATAGGAAAATATGAATTTCTCCTATGATGCCGGCAGACGATTATAGCGTTACAGTGTATATGTAAATTACATATGGCAGTTTCTTCGTTCTTAAGAATGTAAATAAACTGAAATATATTTACAAAAATAGATAAATAATAAGTAAATAAATGATTAAGTGAACGCTCCACAAAGAAAATCGAATTCGTTTGGGTTTATCTTTCATTTAGTTTAAAATTAGTTGAAAAGAATTGTTTTAACTGACATCTGAGATCATCGGAAATATTCATGAGGAAATGCGGGTTGAGTATTTCCACTTAACATTTTTCCCATTATTTATAAAAACCCTTATCTCAAAGACACTGCCCTCGCGTATCACTTAAAATCTCAAGTCCATGGTACAGGATTTTTTTTAATTTTTCGAAACTGCCTATATTTATGATCTGAATTGGTGGTATGGGCAGATCAGTGCGGTATGTAAAACAGTGGAACTTTAATTCCTATAACTTAAATTTAATTTGTTCAGATGGTGATATTATATATATATATATATATATATATATATATATATATATATATATATATATATATCACACCGGGTGTACATAAAGTCAGGATCTATTTTTGTGAAGCACTTGGAAATTATATGGAATTCAATCATAAAATGATAAAGTGGTAACATTTATTAAATTTAAGAGTAGGATTCGACGTGACGCCATCAGTATCCCTGCACAGTTCAAATCGTTCCGCAGCATTTCTAAACACATTCTGGAGCATTTGCGGGGTTATGTTATCTGCAGCAGTTCGTATACGTGTACGTAAGTTTTCAAGACTCGTAATCTTCGTCTGATAGACGTGCGACTCGATAAAGCCCCATGCAAAGAAATCTAAAGCGGTTAAATCTGGTGATCTCGCTGGCCAAGGTCTGTTGCTTCCGCGTCCGATCCAGCGATTTGGAAAACGTCCATTTAGATAATCCTGAACAATTTTGGCATAGTGACAAGGAGCACCATCATGTTGATAGACGACGGTACTAACAATCCTATCCCCGTCGTCTATCAACATGATGGTGCTCCTTGTCACTATGCCAAAATTGTTCAGGATTATCTAAATGGACGTTTTCCAAATCGCTGGATCGGACGCGGAAGCAACAGACCTTGTGAAGCGAGATGACCAGATTTAACCCCTTTAGATTTCTTTGCATGGGGCTTTATCGAGTCGCACGTCTATCAGACGAAGATTACGAGTCTTGAAAACTTACGTACACGTATACGAACTGCTGCAGATAACATAACCCCGCAAATGCTCCAGAATGTGTTTAGAAATGCTGCGGAACGATTTGAGCTGTGCAGGGATACTGATGGGCGTCACGTCGAATCCTACTCTTAATTATTTAATAAATGTTACCACTTTATCAGTTTATGATTGAATTCCATATAATTTCCAAGTGCTTCCCAAAAATAGATCCTGACTTTATGTACGCCCGGTATATATATATATTATATATATATATATTAAAATGACACAAACCACCATATTTAGAACATATTATTTTCTTAATATTGGTATGTAACATGTACGTATGTTACGAGTCACTTTGAGAAAAATTGTTACGCTCTGTTACAATCTCTTCAAATATTTATCATTAAATATAAATAATAAATTAAAGAAAGTTATGTATATTTTATACCTTAAAGATCGCCTCTAATTCAAAATAAAGTTAGGGAGACGGATATCATGAAAACTTAAAAACGTTCATGCAGATTGACACTTTTCAGAAACTTATGATTTCCCTCCCTCTGGGAGAAATGACGTCACTATGTTGAAGTGATGGTGAATATACTTCATATCAATCAATTATGTATATGTTCTGGTGTGCTTCTTTTCAGTTTTAAGATACAGGCAATTTTACATCATCAATACGCAATACACGAAGAATGTTGGCTGGTTGAGCTGTCTTACGTGCTTCGTCCAAATGAGGTCACTGAGACGGACGGTAGTGCCACCAACCGGAAAAAAATAAGTTCCCTTCAAAATAAGAACTGTGCCGAACCGAATATATTACGCGCAGCGGGTTTGTCATTACGTTCTCATCACCATTTCTCAGACTGGCTTGAGACAGTCCTTAGCTGAGTTACACGACAACGATTTAGGTGTATTTTTCACGCGTAATTTAGAAAATTAATGCAGAGGATGAAACCCACATATAATGTTATACGTATGGGATTGTTTAACCTGCCTCGCAACATCCAAGGTCATATGACGGAGGGGACCTACTGCTTTGTGTGTGATCGGAACTAGGGGTCAGTATATCATCCGAACGCGGAAGACGGTCATACATAGAACTACTGAACAAATTCAAACTTGCTTCAACTCGCTGATTTGAGGAGAGTCAGTCGGTGTTGCGACGTGGCCAAGACGTATAGCTCTTTCAAGTAGGTTTTATTAAAGAAAGTAAGTGGATATTTTTAATATCTGAAATCTATCCATGTGCTATATATATATATATATATATATATATATATATATATATATATATATATATATATATATTATTATTTTAACAGACCTGGGCACTTGCGTTTTTTTGCCCGTTTTTTTGCGGTACTGCGGTACTACTACCGCACTACCAAACCGGTACCGCATAACGCAGTACCGCAAAGGATCGCTGAAAGTACAGCAGTACCGCTACCGCATTCAAATTTCCCGCGGTACTTTCCGCGGTACCGACCAACACGGTAGTACCGCAGTACCGCAGTACCGCAAAAAAACGGGCAAAAAAACGCAAGTGCCCACCTCTATATATATATATATGAAAATTATTTCACGAAAGTGACACGTGAAAAATATTTATGATGAATAAAACCACGAAGGGAAAAAGAAACACAAAGTGGTGCTCAAGCGCTTTCGTCTAATGACATCCTCAAGAACACTGGAGTGAAAGGAGAGTTCAAGGCAATATATAGGTTACAAAAATAAACATATATATATATATATATATACTGTACTAAGTATAGAAAAAATTGTGGGAGGAGCAAACACATTTGTATGGGAAAAAAAAAAAATGATAATTTTAGCACTTTGCCCGAAATTCAACATAAATTCAAATGGCTTGTTTCAAGACAATTTTTATAGTTATTATCTGAATGGTAAACAGATCACAAAAGAATAAAGAAATAAAAATAAATATAAATATAAATTGGAATATAAATTTGGCATCATCTATTAAATTGATTGTAAACTTTCCTTTTGAGCTTGAATTTGTAGACTTCACTTACAATTTTTGGTTTTTTTATCTGTTGGTTTATTTCTTTATGGTTATTTAGGCTGTGACGTATATATCACTAAGGCATTATTTTGTAATTTTTTACAATTTATATTTATTTTTATTTCTTTATTCTTTTGTGACCTGTTTACCATTCAGATAATAACTATAAAAATTGGCTGTATGTTACAGAGAGAGACGAGAGGTCCCGACGGTAGCTACGAAGACTCGCTTCTCTCACGCATGAACACTACGGTGGCCCTTATTTTTCGAAATTGCAAATTTCACTGTCTCACCCCCTCAATATATTCCATTTGACAAAAAAACAAAATGTGCAAAATCTCAAGTAATTATAAATATTCTTATTGGTGCCGCACAAGGACTCAATTTAGTTAATTATTGAAACATAAATAACGAATTTTTTATTAGCGTTCCACTATAAGGGCAAATAACAGCAGTTAAAGAACAGCATAACCTAAAATAGACATTGACTACTGATTAAGTAGAAACTGAATTGAACTAAATATTTTAGGACTGAAAGCATAGTAAATTTGGCCTAGTAGGGATGGTTGCTTATGAGGCCCCCCTAAATATTAATTGATTTTAATAAAACTTCTTTGGTACACGTTTTATATTAATAGAAAAAAAATGCGGGGGTGAGAGCCCCAAATTTTGGTTGATTGGGTGGTTCTTATACATATAAGAACCACCCAATCAACCAAAATTTAGTGGTCTCACCCCGGCATATAAGAACCACCCAATCAACCAAAATTTGGGGGTCTCACCCCCGCATTTTTTTCCTATTAATATAAAACGTGTACCAAAGAAGTTTTATTAAAATCAATTAATATTTAGGGGGGCCTCATAAGCAACCATCCCTACTAGGCCAAATTTACTATGCTTTCAGTCCTAAAATGTTTAGTTCAATTCAGTTTCTACCTATCAGTAGTCAATGTCTATTTTAGTTTATGCTGTTTTTTAACTGCTGTTATTTTCCCTTATAATGGAACGCTAATAAAAAATTCGTGTATTTATGTTTCAATAATTAACTAAATTTGAGTCCTTGTGCGGGACCAATAAGAATTTTTATAATTACTTGAGATTTTGCACATTTTGTTTTTTTCTCAAATGGAATATATTGAGGGGGTGAGACAGTGAAATTTGCAATTTCGAAAAATAAGGGCCACCCTAATGAACACACTGTAGAAGATTAAGTGGGGCGCATGCGGCAGTAAGTGGGACTGACAACGGAACCTGTCTGCTACCAGTGTGGGAGCACACAACGCTTGAAATAATACAGGCAGTAAAGAATTAATATTTTACCCTAAAATATTTTACCCTAAAATATTTTACCCTAAAATATTTTACCCTAAGCTGGTCATACCGTTTCCCTGAAAGTGAAGTGAAGACACTGAGGTCGGGGATTGGAATCCCAATGATGCTAGTTAATTATAATCAGGATTTAGCACAATGGGTCGTATTACTCGGGCGTGAGCGCTGTTGCAGTTTTTGACCCTTCTTTCTTATTAATTTATTTTACCCTTATTACTCTATTCATTACTTCCTCTCTCTATCAATATATCATATGTCTTTTTGCAAGGGATACATGGCAAATAATTATTAGAATTATTAATCTCGAATTAACTAATATTGTTTTACTTACTATTCTTAAGTCTCTCTTTTGTACATCTGAGAGTCTCCAGATCACTAAAATTGAAGAAAATAGGAGGTGAATTTTCTTGTGAAATTCCAGCTCTTTTCCAGCGCGTCTGTTAGTGTAACTGTACCTGAACTCCTTTAAATGTTTTAAAACTATTTAGCTTTTCTTTAAAAGATGCATCCAGTAAATATTAACAGTAAAAGGTTAAAACCTTCTACTGTTAATTACGAAGAATAATGACCTCACGTTTTTCAAGTACTTAAGTCAACTTTGTTGGTAAATATTATGATTTTTTTTTTAAATTTATGCATTTGCACATAAAATTTCTCTCAGTATATAAACCGAGAATGCAGTTTGCTATTGTTATTTTAATAATTTCATATTGATTATAATAATTTTCAAATTGTTTTATTGTATCTTATTGTTTGTTTATATTTTAGTGCTAATTTAAATCTACTGCGTTGTAGTTGTGATGATGATACAGTATTTCTATATGAGTAATGAGAAATTGTGTTCGAATGAATGCTCATCTTTGGACTTCATCTGCTTTTACCTGTATATATATTATCATCATAATGTTTGGCAAGTTATATTCCTATGTTTCCCTACTTTTCCTGTTATTCCCATATTTTTCAGTTTATGTATTATGATTCCATGATCACACTTGTCGAACGCTTTGGCAAAGTCTGTGTATATCACATCATAGTTTTCATTACTTTCCATTGCATCAATGATGTTGTTGTAGTGTTCTATTAGTTGTGACAGGCATGCTCTGCTTGACCAAAACCCATGTTGGTTATCATTTAATTTTTTCTGAAATTCCAGAAAGTCAGAGATTTTCTGTCTAACTATTCTTTCAAATATTTTAGTGAGATGAGATGTAAGCGACACTGACCTATAGGTTTTGTCCTATATATATATATATATATATATATATATATATATATATATATATATATATATATATATATATATATGTGTGTGTGTGTGTGTGTGTGTGTGTGATAAATGTCTTTAAAAATGCTTCATTTCCCACCTTACATAAAGTTTCAGCTAAAACACGGCAATTATTTATTTCATTCTATTTGTGTGGAGTGATTACATTTGAATGTGAAATAGTCTTCGAGAAATTTCGGAGTGTCTCGCAACAACAGTCATAATTCGTTCGAAACACTAAATAATAATGTTTTAAAATAAATTATCTTCTGCACATTATTTTTCTGTCTTCTTTAATATTTTCTTTCCTTAACTTTATTTCATTATTTTCTATAACATGTGTTTCTTACACTTCCTGCATTCAGTAAGAACATAAACACTTTCAACTCTCAAAATAGAGAACACAAAATTTATTTTTCCATAAATTGGGGTCCTTTATGTAGAAGGTAATTTATACACCTGAATATGTATGTATGTATATATATATATACTCTCATATATTTATAAAAATTGATTTATTTATTAAATAAATATCGGCATTAAAACATGGCTCCTGTCTATGTGTAAAATCTTTGTACAAAATCGGAAATAAGTCAAGGAAGGAGGAAGACATTTTAGACAGAAAACAAAATAATCAAAAAGAAAAAATTGTAAAATCCTAAATTTCATGCATGTCATAAATATTGTTTTATCTAATAAGGAGTTCAAGGTGCAGAGTATGTTTGACCACCACCACCTCCGATTCCACCTCCAATTCCGCCTCCAATTCCGCCCCCGATTCCACCTCCGATTCCACCTCCGATTCCGCCTCCGATTCCGCCTCCGATTCCGCCTCCGATTCCACCTCCGATTCCACCTCCGATTCCACCTCCGATTCCGCCTCCTCCGATTCCGCCTCCTATTACCTGACCGCTCTGAGATACTGCAGAAGAAAGGGCTTGTTGGAGGGTAATTCCACCAGGAAGTGTAGGATTGTCGCCTTCGTCGTAATTGACGTAGAAAACTTCCGGAGCCTGGCCAGGTGCAGCTGGAACCTCGATGATTTGTTGACCTACTTGACCATTCCTAGTCAAAACGTAGACAATAGTTCTCTCCTGTGGCGGTGGGATAACGATTGGTTCTAAACCGTCGGGTCCTTCAGGAGTGTTAACGAAGATGACGTTGTAGTTGATTCTTGGTTTGGGAATAGGGGGAGTAGGGCCGTGAGGGACAGGGATATGGGGGGCGTCATAAACGAAAACATTACGAGAAACATGTGGACGAACGCATGAACCATCAACATGGCGAATCTCACCATGACCACATCCACCACCGTAGCCACCTCCTCCACCTCCACCTCCGCCTCCGCCTCCAATAACATCATGAGAATCATCGAATCCTCCACTTGAGAATCCTCCAGAGAATCCACCTCCACCACCCACTGAAGGAGCGCTGTACCCCTGAGGGGCAGCTAGGGCACAACCCAAAAGTGAAGCGAGGATCTGAGGACAAAGAAGTTTCATAACTAAAAGACTCATACATTTAAATGTATCAACAACTGTCTCATTAAAAGATAAATTTCGGTAACCGAATTAAGAGGACGTGATTCTATAGAAAAAAACGGAATGTTATTTGAGCAAAATATGAAATTCTTTTTTGTAATAAATGGTTAATCCATAATAATTCACTTAAATATTTATAAGGACATGATTTACATTAAAATGATGAATGCGGTGACTTTGTGATATTATATGCGAAAGTGGAAAAGTGGAGTGTGTATGCGTCGAAAATTTATTTCGTACCTACTAAACTTGACAGAAATTATTAAATAAGAACTTGCCTTGTTGTTTATATAATTTTATGATTAATATGGCAATAATTGCATACCTATTGAACATTATCGGGAGAACAAATTCTTTCGCGTACGGTACTGTATTTTTTAATTCAAGCGGCGAAAACTTAGAAACATTATGAAGAGGACATGTTTCGGATTTACACTCGCTATAAAGAGTATATTTGCAACGTGATTCGTTTACTTTTTATTATATAAAATGGAACGGAATAAAAAGTCGAACTTATTTGATGCAGTATAAAATATTAAATGATTTAAAGTGATATTATCGCACTGAAGTATATTGTAATTAAATCAAAACTTGTCAAATTTTCAAGAAAATTCTTGGAACGAAATAAATAATTCTAAATTCCATTATGTCGCATACGTAACAAAATATTCTAAAAAAAAAAAAAAAATCTAAATTACGTCATACCTTATACATTAAAAAATTTAAAAAATTAAAATTTCTGAATTGCATCATACTATATATATATATATATATGGTGTAATATTATAGATTATATTACCGTTATTTTAAGCACTCACCAAGAGCTGCATGTCGAAGACGAAGTGTCTCTCTGGCAGAGCGGAGACTCGCTTTTATAAGGAATTGTCCCAACCCTCGGTAGTGAAGGGAAAGAAGAAGTGAAGGATTGGACGGAAGGGCATCAGCGCACGTCTATATAAAAGGAAAGTTTTGCACACATCGACAACAGTATCAGATAATTTCATGATTGAATACGAATCATTGCCGGAGTATTCGTGAATTCTCAGTTGATAAAAATTTTTTCGGAGTAGCCTATTAATGTTTTTTTATTTATTTATATGTATGAAACGTTAAATATGTGGAATTGTTTACTGACTTCGACGAGAGGAAAGACTTTTTTATTCGTCATATTGTTGTCTTTAATATGATGAATGATTCGGAGCAATAACACATTTTATTCTGTTAATACGCAGTCGTCATTCAATGACGACTACTATCGATGATCTTGCCTTCGTCGACCATTATTAATGTGCATATTTATTTGGTTTCCCTCGCACTGACGAACTTGTCTTTGAAAATAAAGAAATTTTTTGATAGTTTGAACGAAACGATAAATAAATAAATAAATTCATTGAACAGAATTTAAATATGAAATTTATTTGCGGTCTTGTTTTCTTTCCACAAAATACGTTTAGGTCTTGATAATCTTTTAAGTTTTTAAAAACCATTTTTATGATTTCACATCCCTTTTACAATACAATTAATTTTGAAAAAATGCATGAAACGCATTCTTACATTACATGCAAACTATATTCTCTCGGGCATGGAGGCGTACATTCCATATTATTTTCCTACTACTAGTACGAATGCCAACGAAAAAAAACCTTTGTTTGAACTTTTCTTGTTCTAATGCTATCCGCAACAGAAAGGAGGCTTTCAAAAAGTATCATCGCCATCCAACTTATGACTCTCACTCTACTTATATTTCTGCAAGGAATCGTGAAAAATCTGTTCTTCGCCTCCCCCAAAATTCCTTCATCAAACAAAAATGTGAAAACTATGTAATTCTAATTCTTCTCGCTCTTTCTGGCACTTAGCTATGAACTTCTCAAACAAGTTTGTTTCTTCTTTCCCTCCTCTTTTCCATTCTTCTGACGGCTTCGTTGCCGTCTCTCTTCTTGATAAAGCTGAACTCTTCGCTCAAACTTTCGCTTCCAACTCAACCCTGAACTATTCCTTCATCTCCTCCCCTCTTGGACTAAATTATATCTAAAATTAGAATCTCTTCCAAAAATGTTTTTATCTGCTCTATCTTGGCTCAACTCTAGGAAGGCGTACGGTCCTGATGGTGTCCATCCTGTTGTTTTCAAGAACCAATGTGCGTTTGTGCTAATACCCTGCGAAGCCAAACTCTTTCGTCTTTGTCTTTCATGTGGTACTTTTCCTTCCTACTGAAGATCGCTTGTATTCAGCATGTCCCGAAGAAGGGTGACCGCTCTCAACCTTCGAACTATCGTCTAATTGCTTTGATTTCTTGTCTTTCTAAAGTTTTTGAATTTATCCTTAATAGGAAGATTCTTAAACACCTCTTTACTCACACTCTTCTTTCGGGTCGACAGTTTGTTTTCAGCAAGAGACGCTCTACTGGGGATCTCCTTGCATACCCCTCTGACTCTTGGTCATTCTCTTTCTATGGGAGGTGGGGGGGGAGGTCATTTTTGTGGGTGTTCACACATGACCCTTCCATTCTTACATAAAAAAAATAACGCAAGGCACTCTCTGCAAAATTCATGTTTGCCATACTTTCGACATTATGTTTAACGTATAGTGCCATAATGTTACGAATAGGTAAATAGGCAGTTTCTTTCAATCCTGACAAAAGTAAAAGACAGATTCTATCCGATATTTGGCTTTTAAACACACAGTGTAGCTTATTCCCGTACATATCATACTAAATATAACACTTCTCAAATCATATGCGCTTCGTTTTTCAAAGTTTTCGGGGCCGATATCACAGTTAAAATCAAGATGACATACATCCGCCAGAGTTTGGAATTTTTCAATAAGTGTATAAGTAACCAGATTTTCCTAGCAGCTATGTTTCCAACGATAATCTTGTGGTCTAAAATACAAGCTATAAAACAGCAGCCACTTTCTGTTTCTGTGATGTTTTTAAATTTAATGGTGATTAAAGTTAAATGTATAGTGGGTAGGGTCATGTACTCTGGCTTTGAAAACTTGCTTAATGTCAAGGATAATTTTTTTCAAAATTGAAATGGTTACCACTCTAAAATGACTGTTCAAGTCTGTCAGGAATATAATCGACGTCCCTCCCTGAAAGCTTCCTGTACATAATGACAACCCAAGCATTGTCCCTATCAGCATCGTTTGTTGCAGAACCGAACGTTATATGTACTCGGGCTTTCCTGCCTTCGTTTAATTACTGGTATACTGAACGACACATTGAATAACATTACGAAATCTCTTCAGTAAGCCCCCCGCATAAGATATTTGTGGATCAACCGTGACGCTGAAAAGGTTCTTTCAAGGATAGCGGTACATACATTGCACAATAAGATAATGGTCACTGCCTCTGCCGAAGAACGATTCACCCTTTCCTCAATGTCTGCAGACATAGATGGTTGGTTATTGGTACCTCGTAACCTCCTATTACCTGCAGACGTAGTACTGTAGGTTCCTCGCTGTCTCCCATTTGAGTTTTGGTCCTGGAAACGTAGAAGGTTCCTGGCTCGATCCTCTTCCTCTCTCTGCTCCTGGAGACGTTGAAAAGACCTGGATATTTCTACCACTCGTCCTGGAAAAACAGCCTATATGAAGAACATCCTTAAAACCTACAAGTATATACAGTACTTGTTAAAATACACTCTTAAGAGCGTGTGATGCGAAAGATCGAGTATCTAGAAAAATCAAATTCTCAAATCCATCTGTAGATACCATAAGTCAGTGGCTGACAGACACCCTTTTTGAGGGCCTCTGAATGTACTCTACCTTCGTAACATTATGAACCCTCATCACCTCAGCAGTGTAGCCTTTCTAAAAAATAGATAATATTTTTGAGAATGTAAATTTTGTTTGAAAAAAAAAAAATAACGTACAGAAAGAAATGGATTCGTAGGGTTTTTGGTCAATGCTCCTGATTCGTCGATTGAAACGCAATAAAGATCAATCTCTGAGCACCCGAAAACGAGCAGAATTCTAGAGGCTGCAGCGAAGCAATATCGTCTAGCTATTTTTATGATTTGTATTATACTGGAACTCAGCTATGGATTGATGTCATATTCCATGTGCCATTGTTTGTAAGCTACTGATTTATACGATAAAAAGTTGCTGGTTTGAACATTGAAATATATGTATGCAGGGGCGGATTAACTTACTTGGGCCTGAGGTAATTTTATTTTGGGGGCCCTTTTCTATAGATTTTTATTAACAATACATGTGCATGTACAGTACGAGTACATAGTACATTTACGCGAATTATATGCACGGTACTTAGACTAATTGAGAAACAAACTTAAAAGAACCTTAACACAGTGTATTTTGCCGTTTGCTAAAACAAAACAGTATTAAACAAACTTTACTTTAGGGCCTATAAAACATAAAATAAAACAGGGAATTTGTCAGTTTGTGTACTCTGTCATATTTAATCAAAGAAGTTTGCAAAATCTTGAATTATATCGTCGAAACTCAGTTGATTAGAGGCCCCTTCAAACATTGGGCCTGAAGCTTCAGCCTCAATTGCCTCAATGATAATCCGCCACTGTATGTATATACAGTGGAGAAAAATGATTTGGGGAAGAAACTGAATCGAATAAGAGCAGCAGAATCGGTTCACAGTTGATTGGTATAAGCATTCGAGGTTTTTGTACCAACTATATTGTCCTACAATCTTCTTGTTTCTTGTGAAATTTCAGGTCCTTTTCAGCGCGTCTGTTATTGTAACTGTATCTGAACTCCTTTGAATGTTTTAAAATTATAGATATTAATTTCTTTTAAAGTTGCATCCAGTAAATATTAACAGTAAATAGTTAAAACCTTTCACAATTAATTAGGAAGAATTATGACCTCACGTTTTTTAAGAACTTAAGTCAGTTTTGTTGGTAAACATTAAGATTTTTTTTTAATTTGAAATTTATGCATTACACACACAATTTCTCTCAGTATATAAACCCAGAATGCAGTTTATTGTTATTTTAATAATTTCGTATTGATTATAATAATTTACAAATGGATTTATTGTATCTTATTGTTTGTTTATATTTTAGTGCAGACAATAATTTACGGCATTTAGTTGCGATGATAGTATTTCTATACCAGTAACGCGAGATTATATCTGAATGAATGCTCATTTATGGACTTGTCCTGCTTTTACTTACAGTGTATATATATTGACATCAATTCATTATTATGCTCAGTAAGGTATACCCTTATTAAAATTTATAAGAGTACACCAAATACTGAAAAACATCTTTGTCAGGCAACCATTTGTATCTATTACTATTAACTTTCACGAACTGGTGCGACCCTTCAAGAATGGTCCTATCACGAGATTCACCAGAGGAAAGTATGAATACAAACTATTTACAGATAACCAAAACATAAAACTCTGTTTCAGTGGGAAACATAAATTACGAAAAGTCTTAGTCTTATTTACCAATTATTCATTAAGTTGTATTTAGTCCCACGCGATTTATATTGGTAGACTTATTGTCAATGCGAAGCATATATTCATATCCACAAAACAAAAGTTGCAATTCTGCCGTTAGAGAGCACTCTCATTATTTCAGCCATCCCATATACTGTACTGTGTGCATACTTTAAGATCATTGATATCCACATTAGAAATAACTTGTCGATCCCTTCACCTTGGAATGTTTGCATGGCTCTTCTTAAAACTAAACTGTCGTATGATGATTATATATCAACTTTTTAACTCTCCATCTGGGAATTACGAGACATTCCATGTATTTATCAGAATTATTTCAATATAAAAGTAACCTTTGCCTTTCTACTTAGTTTCAACTTATCACCACTTTCTTTGGCAATGACAATTTTATTTTTATTATTTTAATATTTTCAAGTGTTAAATATACCATAAACCAAATTCTTAAAATCTTTTATCTCTGAGCAATTACCTCAAGAACAACTTCCATTACACAAAATACAACAAACGGAAAAGCAACTGGAGTTTTTCTTGTCCTATTAATACTCAAATATTAATCAGTTCATCAAAACTTTAGATCTGTGAGAAATTATATATACATATATACAGGCCGTCTCAGAGGTCCAGAGAGGCCTGGGCCATTTCCAGCTTTTGAGGCCCATAGCTAAACCCAATTATTACTTTCACTGCAAAACATTATATTCAAACCTGAAAATTTCCAATTTCAGGTCCCCCTTAAGCTTCAGGCACAAGCCCCAAATGGCCCTCCTAGCCCCACCTCTGATAGGCCATATATATATATATATATATATGATAAAAATAAACACGAAGGAAAAGGATACAGAATAGTGATCACCCATTTCCTTCGTGGATATTTTCATCATAAATATTATTCACGTGTTACTTTCGTGAAATAATTTTCATATATATATATATATATTTTTTTTTTTAAAGACATTTATTATATAGTACACACACACACAGTCACACACACACACACACACACACACACACACACACATATATATATATATATATATATATATATGTCTGTGTGTGTGTGTGTATAATATATAATAAATGTCTTTAAAAATGCTTCATTTCCCACCTTACATACAGTTTCAGCTAAAACACCGCAATTATTTATTTCATTCTATTTGTGTGGAGTGATTACATTTGAATGTGAAATAGTCTTCGAGAAATTTCGGAGTGTCTCGCAACAACAGTCATAATTCGTTCGAAACACTAAATAATAATGTTTTAAAATAAATTATCTTCTGCACATTATTTTTCTGTCTTCTTTAATATTTTCTTTCCTTAACTTTATTTCATTATTTTCTATAACATGTGTTTCTTACACTTCCTGCATTCAGTAAGAACATAAACACTTTCAACTCTCAAAATACAGATCAACACAAAATTTATTTTTCCATAAATTGGGGTCCTTTATGTAGAAGGTAATTTAAACACCTGAATATGTATGTATGTGTATATATATATATATATATATATATATACTCTCATATATTTATAAAAATTGATTTATTTATTAAATAAATATCGGCATTAAAACATGGCTCCTGTCTATGTGTAAAATTTTGTACAAAATCGGAAATAAGTCAAGGAAGGAGGAAGACATTTTAGACAGAAAACAAAATAATCAAAAGAAAAATTGTAAAATCCTAAATTTCATGCATGTCATAAATATTGTTTTATCTAATAAGGAGTTGAAGGTCCAGAGTATGTTTGACCACCACCACCTCCGATTCCACCTCCAATTCCGCCTCCAATTCCGCCCCCGATTCCACCTCCGATTCCACCTCCGATTCCACCTCCGAATCCGCCTCCGATTCCACCTCCGAATCCGCCTCCGATTCCACCTCCGATTCCACCTCCGATTCCGCCTCCGATTCCACCTCCGATTCCGCCTCCTCCTAGTACCTGACCGCTCTGAGATACTGCAGAAGAAAGGGCTTCTTGGAGGGTAATTCCACCAGGAAGTGTAGGATTGTCGCCTTCGTCGTAATTGACGTAGAAAACTTCCGGAGCCTGGCCAGGTGCAGCTGGAACCTCGATGATTTGTTGACCTACTTGACCATTCCTAGTCAAAACGTAGACAATAGTTCTCTCCTGTGGCGGTGGGATAACGATTGGTTCTAAACCGTCGGGTCCTTCAGGAGTGTTAACGAAGATGACGTTGTAGTTGATTCTTGGTTTGGGATATAGGGGGAGTAGGGCCGTGATGGACAGGGATATGTGGGGGCGTCATAAACGAAAACATTACGAAAACATGTGACTAACGCATGAACCTCACTGGCGAATCTCACCATGACCCACATCACCACCGTAGCCACCTCCTCCACCTCCACCTCCGCCTCCGCCTCCAATAACTCATGAGACATCGAATCCTCCACTTGAGAATCCTCCATAGATCCACTCCCCACCCACTGAAGGAGCGCTGTACCCCTGAGTGCAGCTAGGGCACAACCCAAAAGTGAAGCGAGGATCTGAGGACAAAGAAGTTTCATAACTAAAAGACTCCTACATTTAAATGTATCAACAACTGTCTCATTAAAAGATAATTTCGGTAACCGATTAAGAGGACTGATTCCTTAGAAAAAAACGGATGTTATTTGAGCAAAATATGAAATTTCTTTTTTTGTAATAAATGGTTAATCCATAATAATTCCTTGATATTTATAAGGACATGATTACATTAAAATGATGAATGCGGTGACTTTGTGATATTATATGCGAAAGTGGAAAAGTGGAGTGTGTATGCCGTCGAAAATTTATTTCGTACCTACTAAACTTACAGAAATTATTAAATAAGAACTTGCCTTGTTGTTTTATAATTGTTGTGATTATATGGCAATAATTGCATACCTATTGAACATTATCGGGAGAACAAATTCTTTCGCGTACGGTACTGTATTTTTTAATTCAAGCGGCGAAACTTAGAAACATTATGAAAAGGACATGTTTCGGATTTACACTCGCTATAAAGAGTATATTTGCAACGTGATTCGTTTACTTTTTATTATATAAAATGGAACGGAATAAAAAGCCGAACTTATTTGATGCAGTAATAAATATTAAATGATTTAAGTGATATTTCGCACTGAAGTATATTGTAATTTAAATCAAACTTGTCAATTTTCAAGAAAATTCTTGGAACGAAATAAATATTCTAAATTCCATTATGTCGCATACGTAACAAAATATTCTAAAAAAAAAAAAAAAAATATAAATTACGTCATACCTTATACATTAAAAATTTAAAAATTAAATTTCTGATTGCATCATACTATATATATATTATATGGTGTAAATATTATAGATTATTACCGTTATTTAAGCACTCACCAAGAGCTGCATGTCGAAGACGAAGTGTCTCTCTGGCAGAGCGGAGACTCGCTTTTATAAGGAATTGTCCCAACCCTCGGTAGTGAAGGGAAAGAAGAAGTGAAGGATTGGACGGAAGGGCATCAGCACGCACGTCTATATAAAGGAAAGTTTTGCACACATCGACAACAGTATCAGATAATTTCATGATTGAATACGAATCATTGCCGGATATTCGTGAATTCTCAGTTTGATAAAAATTTTTTCGGAGTAGCCTATTATGTTTTTTTTATTTATTTATATGTATGAAACGTTAAATATGTGGAATTGTTTACTGACTTCGACGAGAGGAAAGACTTTTTTATTCGTCATATTGTTTGTCTTTAATATGATGAATGATTCGGAGCAATAACACATTTTATTCTGTTAATACGCAGTCGTCATTCAATGACGACTACTATCGATGATCTTGCCTTCGTCGACCATTATTAATGTGCATATTTATTTGGTTTCCCTCGCACTGACGAACTTGTCTTTGAAAATAAAGAAATTTTTTGATAGTTTGAACGAAACGATAAATAAATAAATAAATTCATTGAACAGAATTTAAATATGAATTTATTTGCGGTCTTGTTTTCTTTCCACAAAATACGTTTAGGTCTTGATAATCTTTTAAGTTTTTAAAAACCATTTTTATGATTTCACATCCCTTTTACAATACAATTAATTTTGAAAAATGCATGAAACGCATTCTTACATTACATGCAAACTATATTCTCTCGGCATGGAGGCGTACATTCCATATTATTTTCCTACTACTAGTACGAATGCCAACGAAAAAAAACCTTTGTTTGAACTTTTCTTGTTCTAATATGCTATCCGCAACAGAAAGGAGGCTTTCAAAAGTATCATCGCCATCCAACTTATGACTCTCACTCCTACTTATATTTCTGCAAGGAATCGTGAAAATCTGTTCTTCGCCTCCCCCAAAATTCCTTCATCAAAAAAATGTGAAAACTATGTAATTCTAATTCTTCTCGCTCTTTCTGGCACTTAGCTATGAACTTCTCAACAAGTTTGTTTCTTCTTTCCCTCCTCTTTTCCATTCTTCTGACGCTTCGTTGCCGTCTCCTCTTCGATAAAGCTGAACTCTTCGCTCAAACTTTCGCTTCCACTCCCCTGAACTATTCCTTCATCATCTCTCCTCCCCTCTTGGACTAAATTATATCTAAATTAGAATCTCTTCCAAAAATGTTTTTATCTGCTCTATCTTGGCTCAACTCTAGGAAGGCGTACGGTCCTGATGGTGTCCATCCTGTTGTTTTCAAGAACCAATGTGCGTTTGTGCTAATACCCTGCGAAGCCAAACTCTTTCGTCTTTGTCTTTCATGTGGTACTTTTCCTTCCTACTGAAGTCGCTTGTATTCAGCATGTCCCGAAGAAGGGTGACCGCTCTCACCTTCGAACTATCGTCTAATTGCTTTGATTTCTTGTCTTTCTAAAGTTTTTGAATTTATCCTTAATAGGAAGATTCTTAAACACCCTCTTTACTCACCTCTTCTTTCGGGTCGACATTTTGTTTTTCAGCAAGAGACGCTCTACTGGGGATCTCCTTGCATACCCCTCTGACTCTTGGTCTTCTCCTTTCTATGGGAGGTGGGGGGGTCATTTTTGTGGTGTTCACACATGACCCTTCCATTCTTACATAAAAAAATAACGCAAGGCACTCTCTGCAAAATTCATGTGTGCCATACTTTCGACATTATGTTTAACGTATAGTGCCATAATGTTACGAATAGGTAAATAGGCAGTTTCTTTCAATCCTGACAAAAGTAAAAGACAGATTCTATCCGATATTTGGCTTTTAAACACACAGTGTAGCTTATTCCCGTACATATCATACTAAATATAACAGTTCTCATAATCATATCGCTTCGTTTTTCACAAGTTTTCGGGGCGATTCACAGTTAAAAAAATGACTGACTATCCGCCGAGTTTGGAATTTTTCAATAAGTGTATAAGTAACCAGATTTTCCTAGCAGCTATGTTTCCAACGATAATCTTGTGGTCTAAAATACAAGCTATAAAACAGCAGCCACTTTCTGTTTCTGTGATGTTTTTTTTAGGTGATTATGTTTAAAGTGTATAGTGGGTAGGGTCATGTACTCTGGCTTTGAAAACTTGCTTAATGTCAAGGATAATTTTTTTCAAAATTGAAATGGTTACCACTCTAAAATGACTGTTCAAGTCTGTCAGGAATATAATCGACGTCCCTCCCTGAAGCTTCCTGTACATAATGACAACCCAAGCATTGTCCCTATCAGCATCGTTTGTTGCAGAACCGAACGTTATATGTACTCGGGCTTTCCTGCCTTCGTTTAATTACTGGTATACTGAACGACACATTGAATAACATTACGAAATCTCTTCAGTAAGCCCCCGCATAAGATATTTGTGGATCAACCGTGACGCTGTAAAAGGTTCTTTCAAGGATAGCGGTACATTCATTGCACAATAAGATAATGGTCACTGCCTCTGCCGAAGAACGATTCACCCTTTCCTCAATGTCTGCAGACATAGATGGTTGGTTATTGGTACCTCGTAACCTCCTATTACCTGCAGACGTAGTACTGTAGGTTCCTCGCTGTCTCCCATTTGAGTTTTGGTCCTGGAAACGTAGAAGGTTCCTGGCTCGATCCTCTTCCTCTCTCTGCTCCTGGAGACGTTGAAAAGACCTGGATATTTCTACCACTCGTCCTGGAAAAACAGCCTATATGAAGAACATCCTTAAAACCTACAATATATACAGTACTTGTTAAAATACACTCTTAAGAGCGTGTGATGCGAAAGATCGAGTATCTAGAAAAATCAAATTCTCAAATCCATCTGTAGATACCATAAGTCAGTGGCTGACAGACACCCTTTTTGACGGCCTCTTGAATGTACTCTATCTTCGTAACATTATGAACCCTCATCACCTCAGCAGTGTAGCCTTTCTAATAAAATAGATAATATTTTTGAGAATGTAAATTGTTTGGAAAAAAAAAAATAACGTACAGAAAGAAATGGATTCGTAGGGTTTTTGGTCAATGCTCCTGATTCGTCGATTGAAACGCAATAAAGATCAATCTCTGAGCACCCGAAAACGAGCAGAATTCTAGAGGCTGCAGCGAAGCAATATCGTCTAGCTATTTTTATGATTTGTATTATACTGGAACTCAGCTATGGATTGATGTCATATTCCATGTGCCATTGTTTGTAAGCTACTGATTTATACGATAAAAAAGTTGCTGGTTTGAACATTGAAATATATGTATGCAGGGGCGGATTAACTCTACTTGGGGCCTGAGGGTAATTTTATTTTGGGGGCCCTTTTCTATAGATTTTTATTAACAATACATGTGCATGTACAGTACGAGTACATAGTACATTTACGCGAATTATATGCACGGTACTTAGACTAATTGAGAAACAAACTTAAAAGAACCTTAACACAGTGTATTTTGCCGTTTGCTAAAACAAAAGTATTAAACAAACTTTACTTTAGGGCCTATAAAACATAAAATAAAACAGGGAATTTGTCAGTTTGTGTACTCTGTCATATTTAATCAAAGAAGTTTGCAAAATCTTGAATTATATCGTCGAAACTCAGTTGATTAGAGGCCCCTTCAAACATTTGGGCCTGAAGCTTCAGCCTCAATTTCCTCAATGATAATCCGCCACTGTATGTATATACAGTGGAGAAAAATGATTTGGGGAAGAAACTGAATCGAATAAGAGCAGCAGAATCGGTTCACAGTTGATTGGTATAAGCATTCGAGGTTTTTGTACCAACTATATTGTCCTACAATCTTCTTGTTTCTTGTGAAATTTCAGGTCCTTTTCAGCGCGTCTGTTATTGTAACTGTATCTGAACTCCTTTGAATGTTTTAAAATTATAGATATTAATTTCTTTTAAAGTTGCATCCAGTAAATATTAACAGTAAATAGTTAAAACCTTTCACAATTAATTAGGAAGAATTATGACCTCACGTTTTTTAAGAACTTAAGTCAGTTTTGTTGGTAAACATTAAGATTTTTTTTTAATTTGAAATTTATGCATTACACACACAATTTCTCTCAGTATATAAACCCAGAATGCAGTTTATTGTTATTTTAATAATTTCGTATTGATTATAATAATTTACAAATGGATTTATTGTATCTTATTGTTTGTTTATATTTTAGTGCAGACAATAATTTACGGCATGTTAGTTGCGATGATAGTATTTCTATACCAGTAACGCGAGATTATATCTGAATGAATGCTCATTTATGGACTTGTCCTGCTTTTACTTACAGTGTATATATGACATCAATTCATTATTATGCTCAGTAAGGTATACCCTTATTAAAATTTATAAGAGTACACCAAATACTGAAAAACATCTTTGTCAGGCAACCATTTGTATCTATTACTATTAACTTTCACGAACTGGTGCGACCCTTCAAGAATGGTCCTATCACGAGATTCACCAGAGGAAAGTATGAATACAAACTATTTACAGATAACCAAAACATAAAACTCTGTTTCAGTGGGAAACATAAATTACGAAAAGTCTTAGTCTTATTTACCAATTATTCATTAAGTTGTATTTAGTCCCACGCGATTTATATTGGTAGACTTATTGTCAATGCGAAGCATATATTCATATCCACAAAACAAAAGTTGCAATTCTGCCGTTAGAGAGCACTCTCATTATTTCAGCCATCCCATATACTGTACTGTGTGCATACTTTAAGATCATTGATATCCACATTAGAAATAACTTTCGATCCCTTCACCTTGGAATGTTTGCATGGCTCTTCTTAAAACTAAACTGTCGTATGATGATTATATATCAACTTTTTAACTCTCCATCTGGGAATTACGAGACATTCCATGTATTTATCAGAATTATTTCAATATAAAAGTAACCTTTGCCTTTCTACTTAGTTTCAACTTATCACCACTTTCTTTGGCAATGACAATTTTATTTTTATATATTTTAATATTTTCAAGTGTTAAATATACCATAAACCAAATTCTTAAAATCTTTTATCTCTGAGCAATTACCTCAAGAACAACTTCCATTACACAAAATACAACAAACGGAAAAGCAACTGGAGTTTTTCTTGTCCTATTAATACTCAAATATTAATCAGTTCATCAAAACTTTAGATCTGTGAGAAATTATATATACATATATACAGGCCGTCTCAGAGGTCCAGAGAGGCCTGGGCCATTTCCAGCTTTTGAGGCCCATAGCTAAACCCAATTATTACTTTCACTGCAAAACATTATATTCAAACCTGAAAATTTCCAAATTTCAGGTCCCCCTTAAGCTTCAGGCACAAGCCCCAAATGGCCCTCCTAGCCCCACCTCTGATAGGCCATATATATATATATATATATGATAAAAATAAACACGAAGGAAAAGGATACAGAATAGTGATCACCCATTTCCTTCGTGGATATTTTCATCATAAATATTATTCACGTGTTACTTTCGTGAAATAATTTTCATATATATATATATATATATATATTTTTTTTAAAGACATTTATTATATAGTACACACACACACAGTCACACACACACACACACACACACACACACACACACACATATATATATATATATATATTATATATATGTCTGTGTGTGTGTGTATAATATATATAAATGTCTTTAAAAATGCTTCATTTCCCACCTTACATACAGTTTCAGCTAAAACACCGCAATTATTTATTTCATTCTATTTGTGTGGAGTGATTACATTTGAATGTGAAATAGTCTTCGAGAAATTTCGGAATGTCTCGCAACAACAGTCATAATTCGTTCGAAACACTAAATAATAATGTTTTAAAATAAATTATCTTCTGCACATTATTTTTCTGTCTTCTTTAATATTTTCTTTCCTTAACTTTATTTCATTATTTTCTATAACATGTGTTTCTTACACTTCCTGCATTCAGTAAGAACATAAACACTTTCAACTCTCAAAATACAGATCAACACAAAATTTATTTTTCCATAAATTGGGGTCCTTTATGTAGAAGGTAATTTAAACACCTGAATATGTATGTATGTGTATATATATATATATATATATATACTCTCATATATTTATAAAAATTGATTTATTTATTAAATAAATATCGGCATTAAAACATGGCTCCTGTCTATGTGTAAAATTTTTGTACAAAATCGGAAATAAGTCAAGGAAGGAGGAAGACATTTTAGACAGAAAACAAAATAATCAAAAAGAAAAAGTTGTAAAATCCTAAATTTCATGCATGTCATAAATATTGTTTTATCTAATAAGGAGTTGAAGGTCCAGAGTATGTTTGACCACCACCACCTCCGATTCCACCTCCAATTCCGCCTCCAATTCCGCCCCCGATTCCACCTCCGATTCCACCTCCGATTCCACCTCCGAATCCGCCTCCGATTCCGCCTCCGAATCCGCCTCCGATTCCACCTCCGATTCCACCTCCGATTCCGCCTCCGATTCCACCTCCGATTCCGCCTCCTCCTAGTACCTGACCGCTCTGAGATACTGCAGAAGAAAGGGCTTCTTGGAGGGTAATTCCACCAGGAAGTGTAGGATTGTCGCCTTCGTCGTAATTGACGTAGAAAACTTCCGGAGCCTGGCCAGGTGCAGCTGGAACCTCGATGATTTGTTGACCTACTTGACCATTCCTAGTCAAAACGTAGACAATAGTTCTCTCCTGTGGCGGTGGGATAACGATTGGTTCTAAACCGTCGGGTCCTTCAGGAGTGTTAACGAAGATGACGTTGTAGTTGATTCTTGGTTTGGGAATAGGAGGAGTAGGGCCGTGATGGACAGGGATATGGGGGGCGTCATAAACGAAAACATTACGAGAAACATGTGGACGAACGCATGAACCATCAACATGGCGAATCTCACCATGACCACATCCACCACCGTAGCCACCTCCTCCACCTCCACCTCCGCCTCCGCCTCCAATAACTTCATGAGAAACATCGAATCCTCCACTTGAGAATCCTCCAGAGAATCCACCTCCACCACCCACTGAAGGAGCGCTGTACCCCTGAGGGGCAGCTAGGGCACAACCCAAAAGTGAAGCGAGGATCTGAGGACAAAGAAGTTTCATAACTAAAAGACTCATACATTTAAATGTATCAACAACTGTCTCATTAAAAGATAAATTTCGGTAACCGAATTAAGAGGACGTGATTCTATAGAAAAAAACGGAATGTTATTTGAGCAAAATATGAAATTCTTTTTTGTAATAAATGGTTAATCCATAATAATTCACTTAAATATTTATAAGGACATGATTTACATTAAAATGATGAATGCGGTGACTTTGTGATATTATATGCGAAAGTGGAAAAGTGGAGTGTGTATGCGTCGAAAATTTATTTCGTACCTACTAAACTTGACAGAAATTATTAAATAAGAACTTGCCTTGTTGTTTATATAATTTTATGATTAATATGGCAATAATTGCATACCTATTGAACATTATCGGGAGAACAAATTCTTTCGCGTACGGTACTGTATTTTTTAATTCAAGCGGCGAAAACTTAGAAACATTATGAAGAGGACATGTTTCGGATTTACACTCGCTATAAAGAGTATATTTGCAACGTGATTCGTTTACTTTTTATTATATAAAATGGAACGGAATAAAAAGTCGAACTTATTTGATGCAGTATAAAATATTAAATGATTTAAAGTGATATTATCGCACTGAAGTATATTGTAATTAAATCAAAACTTGTCAAATTTTCAAGAAAATTCTTGGAACGAAATAAATAATTCTAAATTCCATTATGTCGCATACGTAACAAAATATTCTAAAAAAAAAAAAAAAAATCTAAATTACGTCATACCTTATACATTAAAAAATTTAAAAAATTAAAATTTCTGAATTGCATCATACTATATATATATATATATATGGTGTAATATTATAGATTATATTACCGTTATTTTAAGCACTCACCAAGAGCTGCATGTCGAAGACGAAGTGTCTCTCTGGCAGAGCGGAGACTCGCTTTTATAAGGAATTGTCCCAACCCTCGGTAGTGAAGGGAAAGAAGAAGTGAAGGATTGGACGGAAGGGCATCAGCGCACGTCTATATAAAAGGAAAGTTTTGCACACATCGACAACAGTATCAGATAATTTCATGATTGAATACGAATCATTGCCGGAGTATTCGTGAATTCTCAGTTGATAAAAATTTTTTCGGAGTAGCCTATTAATGTTTTTTTATTTATTTATATGTATGAAACGTTAAATATGTGGAATTGTTTACTGACTTCGACGAGAGGAAAGACTTTTTTATTCGTCATATTGTTGTCTTTAATATGATGAATGATTCGGAGCAATAACATTTTATTCTGTTAATACGCAGTCGTCATTCAATGACGACTACTATCGATGATCTTGCCTTCGTCGACCATTATTAATGTGCATATTTATTTGGTTTCCCTCGCACTGACGAACTTGTCTTTGAAAATAAAGAAATTTTTTGATAGTTTGAACGAAACGATAAATAAATAAATAAATTCATTGAACAGAATTTAAATATGAAATTTATTTGCGGTCTTGTTTTCTTTCCACAAAATACGTTTAGGTCTTGATAATCTTTTAAGTTTTTAAAAACCATTTTTATGATTTCACATCCCTTTTACAATACAATTAATTTTGAAAAAAATGCATGAAACGCATTCTTACATTACATGCAAACTATATTCTCTCGGGCATGGAGGCGTACATTCCATATTATTTTCCTACTACTAGTACGAATGCCAACGAAAAAAAACCTTTGTTTGAACTTTTCTTGTTCTAATGCTATCCGCAACAGAAAGGAGGCTTTCAAAAAGTATCATCGCCATCCAACTTATGACTCTCACTCTACTTATATTTCTGCAAGGAATCGTGAAAAATCTGTTCTTCGCCTCCCCCAAAATTCCTTCATCAAACAAAAATGTGAAAACTATGTAATTCTAATTCTTCTCGCTCTTTCTGGCACTTAGCTATGAACTTCTCAAACAAGTTTGTTTCTTCTTTCCCTCCTCTTTTCCATTCTTCTGACGGCTTCGTTGCCGTCTCTCTTCTTGATAAAGCTGAACTCTTCGCTCAAACTTTCGCTTCCAACTCAACCCTGAACTATTCCTTCATCTCCTCCCCTCTTGGACTAAATTATATCTAAAATTAGAATCTCTTCCAAAAATGTTTTTATCTGCTCTATCTTGGCTCAACTCTAGGAAGGCGTACGGTCCTGATGGTGTCCATCCTGTTGTTTTCAAGAACCAATGTGCGTTTGTGCTAATACCCTGCGAAGCCAAACTCTTTCGTCTTTGTCTTTCATGTGGTACTTTTCCTTCCTACTGAAGTTCGCTTGTATTCAGCATGTCCCGAAGAAGGGTGACCGCTCTCAACCTTCGAACTATCGTCTAATTGCTTTGATTTCTTGTCTTTCTAAAGTTTTTGAATTTATCCTTAATAGGAAGATTCTTAAACACCTCTTTACTCACACTCTTCTTTCGGGTCGACAGTTTGTTTTCAGCAAGAGACGCTCTACTGGGGATCTCCTTGCATACCCCTCTGACTCTTGGTCATTCTCTTCTATGGGAGGTGGGGGGGAGGTCATTTTTGTGGGTGTTCACACATGACCCTTCCATTCTTACATAAAAAAATAACGCAAGGCACTCTCTGCAAAATTCATGTGTGCCATACTTTCGACATTATGTTTAACGTATAGTGCCATAATGTTACGAATAGGTAAATAGGCAGTTTCTTTCAATCCTGACAAAAGTAAAAGACAGATTCTATCCGATATTTGGCTTTTAAACACACAGTGTAGCTTATTCCCGTACATATCATACTAAATATAACACTTCTCATAATCATATGCGCTTCGTTTTTCACAAGTTTTCGGGGCGATATCACAGTTAAAATCAAGATGACATACATCCGCCAGAGTTTGGAATTTTTCAATAAGTGTATAAGTAACCAGATTTTCCTAGCAGCTATGTTTCCAACGATAATCTTGTGGTCTAAAATACAAGCTATAAAACAGCAGCCACTTTCTGTTTCTGTGATGTTTTTAAATTTAATGGTGATTAAAGTTAAATGTATAGTGGGTAGGGTCATGTACTCTGGCTTTGAAAACTTGCTTAATGTCAAGGATAATTTTTTTCAAAATTGAAATGGTTACCACTCTAAAATGACTGTTCAAGTCTGTCAGGAATATAATCGACGTCCCCTGAAAGCTTCCTGTACATAATGACAACCCAAGCATTGTCCCTATCAGCATCGTTTGTTGCAGAACCGAACGTTATATGTACTCGGGCTTTCCTGCCTTCGTTTAATTACTGGTATACTGAACGACACATTGAATAACATTACGAAATCTCTTCAGTAAGCCCCCCGCATAAGATATTTGTGGATCAACCTGACGCTGTAAAAGGTTCTTTCAAGGATAGCGGTACATTCATTGCACAATAAGATAATGGTCACTGCCTCTGCCGAAGAACGATTCACCCTTTCCTCAATGTCTGCAGACATAGATGGTTGGTTATTGGTACCTCGTAACCTCCTATTACCTGCAGACGTAGTACTGTAGGTTCCTCGCTGTCTCCCATTTGAGTTTTGGTCCTGGAAACGTAGAAGGTTCCTGGCTCGATCCTCTTCCTCTCTCTGCTCCTGGAGACGTTGAAAAGACCTGGATATTTCTACCACTCGTCCTGGAAAAACAGCCTATATGAAGAACATCCTTAAAACCTACAGTATATACAGTACTTGTTAAAATACACTCTTAAGAGCGTGTGATGCGAAAGATCGAGTATCTAGAAAAATCAAATTCTCAAATCCATCTGTAGATACCATAAGTCAGTGGCTGACAGACACCCTTTTTGACGGCCCCTTGAATGTACTCTACCTTCGTAACATTATGAACCCTCATCACCTCAGCAGTGTAGCCTTTCTAATAAAATAGATAATATTTTTGAGAATGTAAATTTTTGTTTGGAAAAAAAAAAATAACGTACAGAAAGAAATGGATTCGTAGGGTTTTTGGTCAATGCTCCTGATTCGTCGATTGAAACGCAATAAAGATCAATCTCTGAGCACCCGAAAACGAGCAGAATTCTAGAGGCTGCAGCGAAGCAATATCGTCTAGCTATTTTTATGATTTGTATTATACTGGAACTCAGCTATGGATTGATGTCATATTCCATGTGCCATTGTTTGTAAGCTACTGATTTATACGATAAAAAAGTTGCTGGTTTGAACATTGAAATATATGTATGCAGGGGCGGATTAACTGTACTTGGGGCCTGAGGGTAATTTTATTTTGGGGGCCCTTTTCTATAGATTTTTATTAACAATACATGTGCATGTACAGTACGAGTACATAGTACATTTACGCGAATTATATGCACGGTACTTAGACTAATTGAGAAACAAACTTAAAAGAACCTTAACACAGTGTATTTTGCCGTTTGCTAAAACAAAACAGTATTAAACAAACTTTACTTTAGGGCCTATAAAACATAAAATAAAACAGGGAATTTGTCAGTTTGTGTACTCTGTCATATTTAATCAAAGAAGTTTGCAAAATCTTGAATTATATCGTCGAAACTCAGTTGATTAGAGGCCCCTTCAAACATTGGGGCCTGAAGCTTCAGCCTCAATTGCCTCAATGATAATCCGCCACTGTATGTATATACAGTGGAGAAAAATGATTTGGGGAAGAAACTGAATCGAATAAGAGCAGCAGAATGGGTTCACAGTTGATTGGTATAAGCATTCGAGGTTTTTGTACCAACTATATTGTCCTACAATCTTCTTGTTTCTTGTGAAATTTCAGGTCCTTTTCAGCGCGTCTGTTATTGTAACTGTATCTGAACTCCTTTGAATGTTTTAAAATTATAGATATTAATTTCTTTTAAAGTTGCATCCAGTAAATATTAACAGTAAATAGTTAAAACCTTTCACCTTAATTAGGAAGAATTATGACCTCACGTTTTTTAAGAACTTAAGTCAGTTTTGTTGGTAAACATTAAGATTTTTTTTTTAATTTGAAATTTATGCATTTGCACACACAATTTCTCTCAGTATATAAACCCAGAATGCAGTTTATTGTTATTTTAATAATTTCGTATTGATTATAATAATTTACAAATGGATTTATTGTATCTTATTGTTTGTTTATATTTTAGTGCAGACAATAATTTACGGCATTTTAGTTGCGATGATAATTTCTATACCAGTAACGCGAGATTATATCTGAATGAATGCTCATTTATGGACTTGTCCTGCTTTTACTTACAGTATGTATATATTGACATCAATTCATTATTATGCTCAGTAAGGTATACTCTTATTAAAATTTATAAGAGTACACCAAATACTGAAAAACATCTTTGTCAGGCAACCATTTGTATTTATTACTATTAACTTTCACGAACTGGTGCGACCCTTCAAGAATGGTCCTATCACGAGATTCACCAGAGGAAAGTATGAATACAAACTATTTACAGATAACCAAAACATAAAACTGTTTCAGTGGGAAACATAAATTACGAGAAGTCTTAGTCTTATTTACCAATTGTTCATTAAGTTGTATTTAGTCCCACGCGATTTATATTGGTAGACTTATTGTCAATGCGAAGCATATATTCATATCCACAAAACAAAAGTTGCAATTCTGCCGTTAAAGAGCACTCTCATTATTTCAGCCATCCCATATACTGTACTGTGTGCATACTTTAAGATCATTGATACCCACATTAGAAATAACTTGTCGATCCCTTCACCTTGGAATGTTTGCATGGCTCTTCTTAAAACTAAACTGTCGTATGATGATTATATATCAACTTTTTAACTCTCCATCTGGGAATTACGAGACATTCCATGTATTTATCAGAATTATTTCAATATAAAAGTAACCTTTGCCTTTCTACTTAGTTTCAACTTACTTATCACCACTTTCTTTGGTAATGACAATTTTATTTTTATATATTTTAATATTTTCAAGTGTTAAATATACCATAACCAAATTCTTAAAATCTTTTATCTCTGAGCAATTACCTCAAGAACAACTTCCATTACACAAAATACAACAAACGGAAAAGCAACTGGAGTTTTTGTTGTCCTATTAATACTCAAATATTAATCAGTTCATCAAAACTTTAGATCTGTGAGAAATTATATACATATATACAGGCCGTCTCAGAGGTCCAGAGAGGCCTGGGCCACTTCCAGCTTTTGAGGCCATAGCTAAACCCAATTATTACTTTCACTGCAAAACGTTATATTCAAACCTGAAAATTTCCAAATTTCAGGTCCCCCTTAAGCTTCAGGCAAGCCCCAAATGGCCCTCCTAGCCCCACCTCTGATAGGCCATATATATATATATATTTATATATTATATAATATGATGAAAATAAACACGAAGGAAAAGGAAACAGAATAGTGATCACCCATTTCCTTCGTGGATATTTCATCATAAATATTATTCACGTGTTACTTTCGTGAAATAATTTTCATATATATATATATATTTTTAAAGACATTTATTATATAGTACACACACACACACACACACACACACACACACACACATATATAATATATATATATGTATATATATATATGTGTGTGTGTGTGTGTGTGTGTGTGTGTGTGTGTGTGTGTGTGTGTGTGTGTGTGATATATAAATGTCTTTAAAAATGCTTCATTTCCCACCTTACATACAGTTTCAGCTAAAACACCGCAATTATTTATTTCATTCTATTTGTGTGGAGTGATTACATTTGAATGTGAAATAGTCTTCGAGAAATTTCGGAGTGTCTCGCAACAACAGTCATAATTCGTTCGAAACACTAAATAATAATGTTTTAAAATAAATTATCTTCTGCACATTATTTTTCTGTCTTCTTTAATATTTTCTTTCCTTAACTTTATTTCATTATTTTCTATAACATGTGTTTCTTACACTTCCTGCATTCAGTAAGAACATAAACACTTTCAACTCTCAAAATACAGATCAACACAAAATTTATTTTTCCATAAATTGGGGTCCTTTATGTAGAAGGTAATTTAAACACCTGAATATGTATGTATGTGTATTATATATATATATATATATATACTCTCATATATTTATAAAAATTGATTTATTTATTAAATAAATATCGGCATTAAAACATGGCTCCTGTCTATGTGTAAAATTTTTGTACAAAATCGGAAATAAGTCAAGGAAGGAGGAAGACATTTTAGACAGAAAACAAAATAATCAAAAGAAAAAATTGTAAAATCCTAAATTTCATGCATGTCATAAATATTGTTTTTCTAATAAGGAGTTGAAGGTCCAGAGTATGTTTGACCACCACCACCTCCGATTCCACCTCCAATTCCGCCTCCAATTCCGCCCCCGATTCCACCTCCGATTCCACCTCCGATTCCACCTCCGAATCCGCCTCCGATTCCACCTCCGAATCCGCTCTCCGATTCCACCTCCGATTCCACCTCCGATTCCGCCTCCGATTCCACCTCCGATTCCGCCTCCTCCTAGTACCTGACCGCTCTGAGATACTGCAGAAGAAAGGGCTTCTTGGAGGGTAATTCCACCAGGAAGTGTAGGATTGTCGCCTTCGTCGTAATTGACGTAGAAAACTTCCGGAGCCTGGCCAGGTGCAGCTGGAACCTCGATGATTTGTTGACCTACTTGACCATTCCTAGTCAAAACGTAGACAATAGTTCTCTCCTGTGGCGGTGGGATAACGATTGGTTCTAAACCGTCGGGTCCTTCAGGAGTGTTAACGAAGATGACGTTGTAGTTGATTCTTGGTTTGGGAATAGGGGAGTAGGGCCGTGATGGACAGGGATATGGGGGCGTCATAAACGAAAACATTACGAGAAACATGTGGACGAACGCATGAACCATCAACATGGCGAATCTCACCATGACCACATCCACCACCGTAGCCACCTCCTCCACCTCCACCTCCGCCTCCGCCTCCAATAACATCATGAGAATCATCGAATCCTCCACTTGAGAATCCTCCAGAGAATCCACCTCCACCACCCACTGAAGGAGCGCTGTACCCCTGAGGGGCAGCTAGGGCACAACCCAAAAGTGAAGCGAGGATCTGAGGACAAAGAAGTTTCATAACTAAAAGACTCATACATTTAAATGTATCAACAACTGTCTCATTAAAAGATAAATTTCGGTAACCGAATTAAGAGGACGTGATTCTATAGAAAAAAACGGAATGTTATTTGAGCAAAATATGAAATTCTTTTTTGTAATAAATGGTTAATCCATAATAATTCACTTAAATATTTATAAGGACATGATTTACATTAAAATGATGAATGCGGTGACTTTGTGATATTATATGCGAAAGTGGAAAAGTGGAGTGTGTATGCGTCGAAAATTTATTTCGTACCTACTAAACTTGACAGAAATTATTAAATAAGAACTTGCCTTGTTGTTTATATAATTTTATGATTAATATGGCAATAATTGCATACCTATTGAACATTATCGGGAGAACAAATTCTTTCGCGTACGGTACTGTATTTTTTAATTCAAGCGGCGAAAACTTAGAAACATTATGAAGAGGACATGTTTCGGATTTACACTCGCTATAAAGAGTATATTTGCAACGTGATTCGTTTACTTTTTATTATATAAAATGGAACGGAATAAAAGTCGAACTTATTTGATGCAGTATAAAATATTAAATGATTTAAAGTGATATTATCGCACTGAAGTATATTGTAATTAAATCAAAACTTGTCAAATTTTCAAGAAAATTCTTGGAACGAAATAAATAATTCTAAATTCCATTATGTCGCATACGTAACAAAATATTCTAAAAAAAAAAAAAAAAATCTAAATTACGTCATACCTTATACATTAAAAAATTTAAAAAATTAAAATTTCTGAATTGCATCATACTATATATATATATATATATGGTGTAATATTATATATTATATTACCGTTATTTTAAGCACTCACCAAGAGCTGCATGTCGAAGACGAAGTGTCTCTCTGGCAGAGCGGAGACTCGCTTTTATAAGGAATTGTCCCAACCCTCGGTAGTGAAGGGAAAGAAGAAGTGAAGGATTGGACGGAAGGGCATCAGCGCACGTCTATATAAAAGGAAAGTTTTGCACACATCGACAACAGTATCAGATAATTTCATGATTGAATACGAATCATTGCCGGAGTATTCGTGAATTCTCAGTTGATAAAAATTTTTTCGGAGTAGCCTATTAATGTTTTTTATTTATTTATATGTATGAAACGTTAAATATGTGGAATTGTTTACTGACTTCGACGAGAGGAAAGACTTTTTTATTCGTCATATTGTTGTCTTTAATATGATGAATGATTCGGAGCAATAACACATTTTATTCTGTTAATACGCAGTCGTCATTGAATGACGACTACTATCGATGATCTTGCCTTCGTCGACCATTATTAATGTGCATATTTATTTGGTTTCCCTCGCACTGACGAACTTGTCTTTGAAAATAAAGAAATTTTTTGATAGTTTGAACGAAACGATAAATAAATAATAAATTCATTGAACAGAATTTAAATATGAAATTTATTTGCGGTCTTGTTTTCTTTCCACAAAATACGTTTAGGTCTTGATAATCTTTTAAGTTTTTAAAAACATTTTTATGATTTCACATCCCTTTTACAATACAATTAATTTTGAAAAAAATGCATGAAACGCATTCTTACATTACATGCAAACTATATTCTCTCGGGCATGGAGGCGTACATTCCATATTATTTTCCTACTACTAGTACGAATGCCAACGAAAAAAAAACCTTTGTTTGAACTTTTCTTGTTCTAATGCTATCCGCAACAGAAAGGAGGCTTTCAAAAAGTATCATCGCCATCCAACTTATGACTCTCACTCTACTTATATTTCTGCAAGGAATCGTGAAAAATCTGTTCTTCGCCTCCCCCAAAATTCCTTCATCAAACAAAAATGTGAAAACTATGTAATTCTAATTCTTCTCGCTCTTTCTGGCACTTAGCCATGAACTCTCAAACAAGTTTGTTTCTTCTTTCCCTCCTCTTTTCCATTCTTCTGACGGCTTCGTTGCCGTCTCTCTTCTTGATAAAGCTGAACTCTTCGCTCAAACTTTCGCTTCCAACTCAACCCTGAACTATTCCTTCATCTCCTCCCCTCTTGGACTAAATATATCTAAAATTAGAATCTCTTCCAAAAATGTTTTTATCTGCTATCTTGGCTCAACTCTAGGAAGGCGTACGGTCCTGATGGTGTCCATCCTGTTTTCAAGAACCAATGTGCGTTTGTGCTAATACCCTGCGAAGCCAAACTCTTTCGTCTTTGTCTTTCATGTGGTACTTTTCCTTCCTACTGAAGTTCGCTTGTATTCAGCATGTCCCGAAGAAGGGTGACCGCTCTCAACCTTCGAACTATCGTCTAATTGCTTTGATTTCTTGTCTTTCTAAAGTTTTTGAATTTATCCTTAATAGGAAGATTCTTAAACACCTCTTTACTCACACTCTTCTTTCGGGTCGACAGTTTGTTTTCAGCAAGAGACGCTCTACTGGGGATCTCCTTGCATACCCCTCTGACTCTTGGTCATTCTCCTTCTATGGGAGGTGGGGGGGAGGTCATTTTTGTGGGTGTTCACACATGACCCTTCCATTCTTACATAAAAAAATAACGCAAGGCACTCTCTGCAAAATTCATGTGTGCCATACTTTCGACATTATGTTTAACGTATAGTGCCATAATGTTACGAATAGGTAAATAGGCAGTTTCTTTCAATCCTGACAAAAGTAAAAGACAGATTCTATCCGATATTTGGCTTTTAAACACACAGTGTAGCTTATTCCCGTACATATCATACTAAATATAACACTTCTCATAATCATATGCGCTTCGTTTTTCACAAGTTTTCGGGGCCGATATCACAGTTAAAATCAAGATGACATACATCCGCCAGAGTTTGGAATTTTTCAATAAGTGTATAAGTAACCAGATTTTCCTAGCAGCTATGTTTCCAACGATAATCTTGTGGTCTAAAATACAAGCTATAAAACAGCAGCCACTTTCTGTTTCTGTGATGTTTTTTAAATTTAATGGTGATTAAAGTTAAATGTATAGTGGGTAGGGTCATGTACTCTGGCTTTGAAAACTTGCTTAATGTCAAGGATAATTTTTTTCAAAATTGAAATGGTTACCACTCTAAAATGACTGTTCAAGTCTGTCAGGAATATAATCGACGTCCCCTGAAAGCTTCCTGTACATAATGACAACCCAAGCATTGTCCCTATCAGCATCGTTTGTTGCAGAACCGAACGTTATATGTACTCGGGCTTTCCTGCCTTCGTTTAATTACTGGTATACTGAACGACACATTGAATAACATTACGAAATCTCTTCAGTAAGCCCCCCGCATAAGATATTTGTGGATCAACCCTGACGCTGTAAAAGGTTCTTTCAAGGATAGCGGTACATACATTGCACAATAAGATAATGGTCACTGCCTCTGCCGAAGAACGATTCACCCTTTCCTCAATGTCTGCAGACATAGATGGTTGGTTATTGGTACCTCGTAACCTCCTATTACCTGCAGACGTAGTACTGTAGGTTCCTCGCTGTCTCCCATTTGAGTTTTGGTCCTGGAAACGTAGAAGGTTCCTGGCTCGATCCTCTTCCTCTCTCTGCTC
This sequence comes from Bathynomus jamesi, assembly GCA_023014485.1. Classification (NCBI taxonomy): domain Eukaryota; kingdom Metazoa; phylum Arthropoda; class Malacostraca; order Isopoda; family Cirolanidae; genus Bathynomus; species Bathynomus jamesi. Next base: position 455,230 of record JAJOZX010000763.1, on the reverse strand, counting down.
CTGGAGACGTTGAAAAGACCTGGATATTTCTACCACTCGTCCTGGAAAAACAGCCTATATGAAGAACATCCTTAAAACCTACAGTATATACAGTACTTGTTAAAATACACTCTTAAGAGCGTGTGATGCGAAAGATCGAGTATCTAGAAAAATCAAATTCTCAAATCCATCTGTAGATACCATAAGTCAGTGGCTGACACCCTTTTTGAGGGCCTCTAGAATGTACTCTACCTTCGTAACATTATGAACCCCCATCACCTCAGCAGTGTAGCCTTTCTAATAAAATAGATAAATTTTTGAGAATGTAAATTTTTGTTTGAAAAAAAAAAATAACGTACAGAAAGAAATGGATTCGTAGGGTTTTTGGTCAATGCTCCTGATTCGTCGATTGAAACGCAATAAAGATCAATCTCTGAGCACCCGAAAACGAGCAGAATTCTAGAGGCTGCAGCGAAGCAATATCGTCTAGCTATTTTTATGATTTGTATTATACTGGAACTCAGCTATGGATTGATGTCATATTCCATGTGCCATTGTTTGTAAGCTACTGATTTATACGATAAAAAGTTGCTGGTTTGAACATTGAAATATATGTATGCAGGGGCGGATTAACTGTACTTGGGGCCTGAGGGTAATTTTATTTTGGGGGCCCTTTTCTATAGATTTTTATTAACAATACATGTGCATGTACAGTACGAGTACATAGTACATTTACGCGAATTATATGCACGGTACTTAGACTAATTGAGAAACAAACTTAAAAGAACCTTAACACAGTGTATTTTGCCGTTTGCTAAAACAAAACAGTATTAAACAAACTTTACTTTAGGGCCTATAAAACATAAAATAAAACAGGGAATTTGTCAGTTTGTGTACTCTGTCATATTTAATCAAAGAAGTTTGCAAAATCTTGAATTATATCGTCGAAACTCAGTTGATTAGAGGCCCCTTCAAACATTGGGGCCTGAAGCTTCAGCCTCAATTGCCTCAATGATAATCCGCCACTGTATGTATATACAGTGGAGAAAAATGATTTGGGGAAGAAACTGAATCGAATAAGAGCAGCAGAATGGGTTCACAGTTGATTGGTATAAGCATTCGAGGTTTTTGTACCAACTATATTGTCCTACAATCTTCTTGTTTCTTGTGAAATTTCAGGTCCTTTTCAGCGCGTCTGTTATTGTAACTGTATCTGAACTCCTTTGAATGTTTTAAAATTATAGATATTAATTTCTTTTAAAGTTGCATCCAGTAAATATTAACAGTAAATAGTTAAAACCTTTCACAATTAATTAGGAAGAATTATGACCTCACGTTTTTTAAGAACTTAAGTCAGTTTTGTTGGTAAACATTAAGATTTTTTTTTAATTTGAAATTTATGCATTACACACACAATTTCTCTCAGTATATAAACCCAGAATGCAGTTTATTGTTATTTTAATAATTTCGTATTGATTATAATAATTTACAAATGGATTTATTGTATCTTATTGTTTGTTTATATTTTAGTGCAGACAATAATTTACGGCATTTTAGTTGCGATGATAGTATTTCTATACCAGTAACGCGAGATTATATCTGAATGAATGCTCATTTATGGACTTGTCCTGCTTTTACTTACAGTATGTATATATTGACATCAATTCATTATTATGCTCAGTAAGGTATACCCTTATTAAAATTTATAAGAGTACACCAAATACTGAAAAACATCTTTGTCAGGCAACCATTTGTATTTATTACTATTAACTTTCACGAACTGGTGCGACCCTTCAAGAATGGTCCTATCACGAGATTCACCAGAGGAAAGTATGAATACAAACTATTTACAGATAACCAAAACATAAAACTCTGTTTCAGTGGGAAACATAAATTACGAAAAGTCTTAGTCTTATTTACCAATTATTCATTAAGTTGTATTTAGTCCCACGCGATTTATATTGGTAGACTTATTGTCAATGCGAAGCATATATTCATATCCACAAAACAAAAGTTGCAATTCTGCCGTTAGAGAGCACTCTCATTATTTCAGCCATCCCATATACTGTACTGTGTGCATACTTTAAGATCATTGATATCCACATTAGAAATAACTTGTCGATCCCTTCACCTTGGAATGTTTGCATGGCTCTTCTTAAAACTAAACTGTCGTATGATGATTATATATCAACTTTTTAACTCTCCATCTGGGAATTACGAGACATTCCATGTATTTATCAGAATTATTTCAATATAAAAGTAACCTTTGCCTTCTCTACTTAGTTTCAACTTATCACCACTTTCTTTGGCAATGACAATTTTATTTTTATATATTTTAATATTTTCAAGTGTTAAATATACCATAAACCAAATTCTTAAAATCTTTTATCTCTGAGCAATTACCTCAAGAACAACTTCCATTACACAAAATACAACAAACGGAAAAGCAACTGGAGTTTTTCTTGTCCTATTAATACTCAAATATTAATCAGTTCATCAAAACTTTAGATCTGTGAGAAATTATATATACATATATACAGGCCGTCTCAGAGGTCCAGAGAGGCCTGGGCCATTTCCAGCTTTTGAGGCCCATAGCTAAACCCAATTATTACTTTCACTGCAAAACATTATATTCAAACCTGAAAATTTCCAAATTTCAGGTCCCCCTTAAGCTTCAGGCACAAGCCCCAAATGGCCCTCCTAGCCCCACCTCTGATAGGCCATATATATATATATATATATATATGATAAAAATAAACACGAAGGAAAAGGATACAGAATAGTGATCACCCATTTCCTTCGTGGATATTTTCATCATAAATATTATTCACGTGTTACTTTCGTGAAATAATTTTCATATATATATATATATTTTTTTTTAAAGACATTTATTATATAGTACACACACACACACACACACACACACACACACACACACACACATATATATATATATATAATATATATATATGTCTGTGTGTGTGTGTGTGTATAATATATAATAAATGTCTTTAAAAATGCTTCATTTCCCACCTTACATACAGTTTCAGCTAAAACACCGCAATTATTTATTTCATTCTATTTGTGTGGAGTGATTACATTTGAATGTGAAATAGTCTTCGAGAAATTTCGGAGTGTCTCGCAACAACAGTCATAATTCGTTCGAAACACTAAATAATAATGTTTTAAAATAAATTATCTTCTGCACATTATTTTTCTGTCTTCTTTAATATTTTCTTTCCTTAACTTTATTTCATTATTTTCTATAACATGTGTTTCTTACACTTCCTGCATTCAGTAAGAACATAAACACTTTCAACTCTCAAAATACAGATCAACACAAAATTTATTTTTCCATAAATTGGGGTCCTTTATGTAGAAGGTAATTTAAACACCTGAATATATGTATGTATATATATATATATATATATATATATATATATACTCTCATATATTTATAAAAATTGATTTATTTATTAAATAAATATCGGCATTAAAACATGGCTCCTGTCTATGTGTAAAATTTTTGTACAAAATCGGAAATAAGTCAAGGAAGGAGGAAGACATTTTAGACAGAAAACAAAATAATCAAAAAGAAAAAATTGTAAAATCCTAAATTTCATGCATGTCATAAATATTGTTTTGTCTAATAAGGAGTTGAAGGTCCAGAGTATGTTTGACCACCACCACCTCCGATTCCACCTCCAATTCCGCCTCCAATTCCGCCCCCGATTCCACCTCCGATTCCACCTCCGATTCCACCTCCGAATCCGCCTCCGATTCCACCTCCGAATCCGCCTCCGATTCCACCTCCGATTCCACCTCCGATTCCACCTCCGATTCCGCCTCCGATTCCACCTCCGATTCCGCCTCCTCCTAGTACCTGACCGCTCTGAGATACTGCAGAAGAAAGGGCTTCTTGGAGGGTAATTCCACCAGGAAGTGTAGGATTGTCGCCTTCGTCGTAATTGACGTAGAAAACTTCCGGAGCCTGGCCAGGTGCAGCTGGAACCTCGATGATTTGTTGACCTACTTGACCATTCCTAGTCAAAACGTAGACAATAGTTCTCTCCTGTGGCGGTGGGATAACGATTGGTTCTAAACCGTCGGGTCCTTCAGGAGTGTTAACGAAGATGACGTTGTAGTTGATTCTTGGTTTGGGAATAGGAGGAGTAGGGCCGTGATGGACAGGGATATGGGGGGCGTCATAAACGAAAACATTACGAGAAACATGTGGACGAACGCATGAACCATCAACATGGCGAATCTCACCATGACCACATCCACCACCGTAGCCACCTCCTCCACCTCCACCTCCGCCTCCGCCTCCAATAACATCATGAGAATCATCGAATCCTCCACTTGAGAATCCTCCAGAGAATCCACCTCCACCACCCACTGAAGGAGCGCTGTACCCCTGAGGGGCAGCTAGGGCACAACCCAAAAGTGAAGCGAGGATCTGAGGACAAAGAAGTTTCATAACTAAAAGACTCATACATTTAAATGTATCAACAACTGTCTCATTAAAAGATAAATTTCGGTAACCGAATTAAGAGGACGTGATTCTATAGAAAAAAACGGAATGTTATTTGAGCAAAATATGAAATTCTTTTTTGTAATAAATGGTTAATCCATAATAATTCACTTAAATATTTATAAGGACATGATTTACATTAAAATGATGAATGCGGTGACTTTGTGATATTATATGCGAAAGTGGAAAAGTGGAGTGTGTATGCGTCGAAAATTTATTTCGTACCTACTAAACTTGACAGAAATTATTAAATAAGAACTTGCCTTGTTGTTTATATAATTTTATGATTAATATGGCAATAATTGCATACCTATTGAACATTATCGGGAGAACAAATTCTTTCGCGTACGGTACTGTATTTTTTAATTCAAGCGGCGAAAACTTAGAAACATTATGAAGAGGACATGTTTCGGATTTACACTCGCTATAAAGAGTATATTTGCAACGTGATTCGTTTACTTTTTATTATATAAAATGGAACGGAATAAAAAGTCGAACTTATTTGATGCAGTATAAAATATTAAATGATTTAAAGTGATATTATCGCACTGAAGTATATTGTAATTAAATCAAAACTTGTCAAATTTTCAAGAAAATTCTTGGAACGAAATAAATAATTCTAAATTCCATTATGTCGCATACGTAACAAAATATTCTAAAAAAAAAAAAAAAAATCTAAATTACGTCATACCTTATACATTAAAAAATTTAAAAAATTAAAATTTCTGAATTGCATCATACTATATATATAATATATATGGTGTAATATTATATATTATATTACCGTTATTTTAAGCACTCACCAAGAGCTGCATGTCGAAGACGAAGTGTCTCTCTGGCAGAGCGGAGACTCGCTTTTATAAGGAATTGTCCCAACCCTCGGTAGTGAAGGGAAAGAAGAAGTGAAGGATTGGACGGAAGGGCATCAGCGCACGTCTATATAAAAGGAAAGTTTTGCACACATCGACAACAGTATCAGATAATTTCATGATTGAATACGAATCATTGCCGGAGTATTCGTGAATTCTCAGTTGATAAAAATTTTTTCGGAGTAGCCTATTAATGTTTTTTTATTTATTTATATGTATGAAACGTTAAATATGTGGAATTGTTTACTGACTTCGACGAGAGGAAAGACTTTTTTATTCGTCATATTGTTGTCTTTAATATGATGAATGATTCGGAGCAATAACACATTTTATTCTGTTAATACGCAGTCGTCATTCAATGACGACTACTATCGATGATCTTGCCTTCGTCGACCATTATTAATGTGCATATTTATTTGGTTTCCCTCGCACTGACGAACTTGTCTTTGAAAATAAAGAAATTTTTTGATAGTTTGAACGAAACGATAAATAAATAAATAAATTCATTGAACAGAATTTAAATATGAAATTTATTTGCGGTCTTGTTTTCTTTCCACAAAATACGTTTAGGTCTTGATAATCTTTTAAGTTTTTAAAAACCATTTTTATGATTTCACATCCCTTTTACAATACAATTAATTTTGAAAAAAATGCATGAAACGCATTCTTACATTACATGCAAACTATATTCTCTCGGGCATGGAGGCGTACATTCCATATTATTTTCCTACTACTAGTACGAATGCCAACGAAAAAAAACCTTTGTTTGAACTTTTCTTGTTCTAATGCTATCCGCAACAGAAAGGAGGCTTTCAAAAAGTATCATCGCCATCCAACTTATGACTCTCACTCTACTTATATTTCTGCAAGGAATCGTGAAAAATCTGTTCTTCGCCTCCCCCAAAATTCCTTCATCAAACAAAAATGTGAAAACTATGTAATTCTAATTCTTCTCGCTCTTTCTGGCACTTAGCTATGAACTTCTCAAACAAGTTTGTTTCTTCTTTCCCTCCTCTTTTCCATTCTTCTGACGGCTTCGTTGCCGTCTCTCTTCTTGATAAAGCTGAACTCTTCGCTCAAACTTTCGCTTCCAACTCAACCCTGAACTATTCCTTCATCTCCTCCCCTCTTGGACTAAATTATATCTAAAATTAGAATCTCTTCCAAAAATGTTTTTATCTGCTCTATCTTGGCTCAACTCTAGGAAGGCGTACGGTCCTGATGGTGTCCATCCTGTTGTTTTCAAGAACCAATGTGCGTTTGTGCTAATACCCTGCGAAGCCAAACTCTTTCGTCTTTGTCTTTCATGTGGTACTTTTCCTTCCTACTGAAGTTCGCTTGTATTCAGCATGTCCCGAAGAAGGGTGACCGCTCTCAACCTTCGAACTATCGTCTAATTGCTTTGATTTCTTGTCTTTCTAAAGTTTTTGAATTTATCCTTAATAGGAAGATTCTTAAACACCTCTTTACTCACACTCTTCTTTCGGGTCGACAGTTTGTTTTCAGCAAGAGACGCTCTACTGGGGATCTCCTTGCATACCCCTCTGACTCTTGGTCATTCTCTTCTATGGGAGGTGGGGGGGAGGTCATTTTTGTGGGTGTTCACACATGACCCTTCCATTCTTACATAAAAAAATAACGCAAGGCACTCTCTGCAAAATTCATGTGTGCCATACTTTCGACATTATGTTTAACGTATAGTGCCATAATGTTACGAATAGGTAAATAGGCAGTTTCTTTCAATCCTGACAAAAGTAAAAGACAGATTCTATCCGATATTTGGCTTTTAAACACACAGTGTAGCTTATTCCCGTACATATCATACTAAATATAACACTTCTCATAATCATATGCGCTTCGTTTTTCACAAGTTTTCGGGGCCGATATCACAGTTAAAATCAAGATGACATACATCCGCCAGAGTTTGGAATTTTTCAATAAGTGTATAAGTAACCAGATTTTCCTAGCAGCTATGTTTCCAACGATAATCTTGTGGTCTAAAATACAAGCTATAAAACAGCAGCCACTTTCTGTTTCTGTGATGTTTTTAAATTTAATGGTGATTAAAGTTAAATGTATAGTGGGTAGGGTCATGTACTCTGGCTTTGAAAACTTGCTTAATGTCAAGGATAATTTTTTTCAAAATTGAAATGGTTACCACTCTAAAATGACTGTTCAAGTCTGTCAGGAATATAATCGACGTCCCTCCCTGAAAGCTTCCTGTACATAATGACAACCCAAGCATTGTCCCTATCAGCATCGTTTGTTGCAGAACCGAACGTTATATGTACTCGGGCTTTCCTGCCTTCGTTTAATTACTGGTATACTGAACGACACATTGAATAACATTACGAAATCTCTTCAGTAAGCCCCCCGCATAAGATATTTGTGGATCAACCTGACGCTGTAAAAGGTTCTTTCAAGGATAGCGGTACATCATTGCACAATAAGATAATGGTCACTGCCTCTGCCGAAGAACGATTCACCCTTTCCTCAATGTCTGCAGACATAGATGGTTGGTTATTGGTACCTCGTAACCTCCTATTACCTGCAGACGTAGTACTGTAGGTTCCTCGCTGTCTCCCATTTGAGTTTTGGTCCTGGAAACGTAGAAGGTTCCTGGCTCGATCCTCTTCCTCTCTCTGCTCCTGGAGACGTTGAAAAGACCTGGATATTTCTACCACTCGTCCTGGAAAAACAGCCTATATGAAGAACATCCTTAAAACCTACAGTATATACAGTACTTGTTAAAATACACTCTTAAGAGCGTGTGATGCGAAAGATCGAGTATCTAGAAAAATCAAATTCTCAAATCCATCTGTAGATACCATAAGTCAGTGGCTGACACCCTTTTTGACGGCCTCTGAATGTACTCTACCTTCGTAACATTATGAACCCTCATCACCTCAGCAGTGTAGCCTTTCTAATAAAATAGATATTTTTGAGAATGTAAATTTTTGTTTGGAAAAAAAAAAATAACGTACAGAAAGAAATGGATTCGTAGGGTTTTTGGTCAATGCTCCTGATTCGTCGATTGAAACGCAATAAAGATCAATCTCTGAGCACCCGAAAACGAGCAGAATTCTAGAGGCTGCAGCGAAGCAATATCGTCTAGCTATTTTTATGATTTGTATTATACTGGAACTCAGCTATGGATTGATGTCATATTCCATGTGCCATTGTTTGTAAGCTACTGATTTATACGAAAAGTTGCTGGTTTGAACATTGAAATATATGTATGCAGGGGCGGATTAACTGTACTTGGGGCCTGAGGGTAATTTTATTTTGGGGGCCCTTTTCTATAGATTTTTATTAACAATACATGTGCATGTACAGTACGAGTACATAGTACATTTACGCGAATTATATGCACGGTACTTAGACTAATTGAGAAACAAACTTAAAAGAACCTTAACACAGTGTATTTTGCCGTTTGCTAAAACAAAACAGTATTAAACAAACTTTACTTTAGGGCCTATAAAACATAAAATAAAACAGGGAATTTGTCAGTTTGTGTACTCTGTCATATTTAATCAAAGAAGTTTGCAAAATCTTGAATTATATCGTCGAAACTCAGTTGATTAGAGGCCCCTTCAAACATTGGGGCCTGAAGCTTCAGCCTCAATTGCCTCAATGATAATCCGCCACTGTATGTATATACAGTGGAGAAAAATGATTTGGGGAAGAAACTGAATCGAATAAGAGCAGCAGAATCGGTTCACAGTTGATTGGTATAAGCATTCGAGGTTTTTGTACCAACTATATTGTCCTACAATCTTCTTGTTTCTTGTGAAATTTCAGGTCCTTTTCAGCGCGTCTGTTATTGTAACTGTATCTGAACTCCTTTGAATGTTTTAAAATTATAGATATTAATTTCTTTTAAAGTTGCATCCAGTAAATATTAACAGTAAATAGTTAAAACCTTTCACAATTAATTAGGAAGAATTATGACCTCACGTTTTTTAAGAACTTAAGTCAGTTTTGTTGGTAAACATTAAGATTTTTTTTTAATTTGAAATTTATGCATTACACACACAATTTCTCTCAGTATATAAACCCAGAATGCAGTTTATTGTTATTTTAATAATTTCGTATTGATTATAATAATTTACAAATGGATTTATTGTATCTTATTGTTTGTTTATATTTTAGTGCAGACAATAATTTACGGCATTTTAGTTGCGATGATAGTATTTCTATACCAGTAACGCGAGATTATATCTGAATGAATGCTCATTTATGGACTTGTCCTGCTTTTACTTACAGTGTATATATTGACATCAATTCATTATTATGCTCAGTAAGGTATACCCTTATTAAAATTTATAAGAGTACACCAAATACTGAAAAACATCTTTGTCAGGCAACCATTTGTATCTATTACTATTAACTTTCACGAACTGGTGCGACCCTTCAAGAATGGTCCTATCACGAGATTCACCAGAGGAAAGTATGAATACAAACTATTTACAGATAACCAAAACATAAAACTCTGTTTCAGTGGGAAACATAAATTACGAAAAGTCTTAGTCTTATTTACCAATTATTCATTAAGTTGTATTTAGTCCCACGCGATTTATATTGGTAGACTTATTGTCAATGCGAAGCATATATTCATATCCACAAAACAAAAGTTGCAATTCTGCCGTTAGAGAGCACTCTCATTATTTCAGCCATCCCATATACTGTACTGTGTGCATACTTTAAGATCATTGATATCCACATTAGAAATAACTTGTCGATCCCTTCACCTTGGAATGTTTGCATGGCTCTTCTTAAAACTAAACTGTCGTATGATGATTATATATCAACTTTTTAACTCTCCATCTGGGAATTACGAGACATTCCATGTATTTATCAGAATTATTTCAATATAAAAGTAACCTTTGCCTTTCTACTTAGTTTCAACTTATCACCACTTTCTTTGGCAATGACAATTTTATTTTTATATATTTTAATATTTTCAAGTGTTAAATATACCATAAACCAAATTCTTAAAATCTTTTATCTCTGAGCAATTACCTCAAGAACAACTTCCATTACACAAAATACAACAAACGGAAAAGCAACTGGAGTTTTTCTTGTCCTATTAATACTCAAATATTAATCAGTTCATCAAAACTTTAGATCTGTGAGAAATTATATATACATATATACAGGCCGTCTCAGAGGTCCAGAGAGGCCTGGGCCATTTCCAGCTTTTGAGGCCCATAGCTAAACCCAATTATTACTTTCACTGCAAAACATTATATTCAAACCTGAAAATTTCCAAATTTCAGGTCCCCCTTAAGCTTCAGGCACAAGCCCCAAATGGCCCTCCTAGCCCCACCTCTGATAGGCCATATATATATATATATATATATGATAAAAATAAACACGAAGGAAAAGGATACAGAATAGTGATCACCCATTTCCTTCGTGGATATTTTCATCATAAATATTATTCACGTGTTACTTTCGTGAAATAATTTTCATATATATATATATATATATATATTTTTTTAAAGACATTTATTATATAGTACACACACACACAGTCACACACACACACACACACACACACACACACACATATATATATATATATATATATATATATATGTCTGTGTGTGTGTGTGTATAATATATAATAAATGTCTTTAAAAATGCTTCATTTCCCACCTTACATACAGTTTCAGCTAAAACACCGCAATTATTTATTTCATTCTATTTGTGTGGAGTGATTACATTTGAATGTGAAATAGTTTTCGAGAAATTTCGGAGTGTCTCGCAACAACAGTCATAATTCGTTCGAAACACTAAATAATAATGTTTTAAAATAAATTATCTTCTGCACATTATTTTTCTGTCTTCTTTAATATTTTCTTTCCTTAACTTTATTTCATTATTTTCTATAACATGTGTTTCTTACACTTCCTGCATTCAGTAAGAACATAAAAACTTTCAACTCTCAAAATACAGATCAACACAAAATTTATTTTTCCATAAATTGGGGTCCTTTATGTAGAAGGTAATTTAAACACCTGAATATGTATGTATGTGTATATATATATATATATATATATACTCTCATATATTTATAAAAATTGATTTATTTATTAAATAAATATCGGCATTAAAACATGGCTCCTGTCTATGTGTAAAATTTTTGTACAAAATCGGAAATAAGTCAATGAAGGAGGAAGACATTTTAGACAGAAAACAAAATAATCAAAAAGAAAAAATTGTAAAATCCTAAATTTCATGCATGTCATAAATATTGTTTTATCTAATAAGGAGTTGAAGGTCCAGAGTATGTTTGACCACCACCACCTCCGATTCCACCTCCAATTCCGCCCCCGATTCCGATTCCCTCCGATTCCACCTCCGATCCGCCTCCGATTCCACCTCCGAATCCGCTTCCGATTCCACCTCCGAATCCGCTCCGATTCCGCCTCCGATTCCACCTCCGATTCCGCCTCCGATTCCACCTCCGATTCCGCCTCCTCCTAGTACCTGACCGCTCTGAGATACTGCAGAAGAAAGGGCTTCTTGGAGGGTAATTCCACCAGGAAGTGTAGGATTGTCGCCTTCGTCGTAATTGACGTAGAAAACTTCCGGAGCCTGGCCAGGTGCAGCTGGAACCTCGATGATTTGTTGACCTACTTGACCATTCCTAGTCAAAACGTAGACAATAGTTCTCTCCTGTGGCGGTGGGATAACGATTGGTTCTAAACCGTCGGGTCCTTCAGGAGTGTTAACGAAGATGACGTTGTAGTTGATTCTTGGTTTGGAATAGGGGAGTAGGCCGTGAGGGACAGGGATATGGGGGCGTCATAAACGAAAACATTACGAGAAACATGTGGACGAACGCATGAACCATCAACATGGCGAATCTCACCATGACCACATCCACCACCGTAGCCACCTCCTCCTCCTCCCCTCCGCCTCCAATAACATCATGAGAAATCATCGAATCCTCCACTTGAGAATCCTCCAGAGAATCCACCTCCACCACCCACTGAAGGAGCGCTGTACCCCTGAGGGGCAGCTAGGGCACAACCCAAAAGTGAGCGAGGATCTGAGGACAAAGAAGTTTCATAACTAAAAGACTCATACATTTAAATGTATCAACAACTGTCTCATTAAAAGATAAATTTCGGTAACCGAATTAAGAGGACGTGATTCTATAGAAAAAAAACGGAATGTTATTTGAGCAAAATATGAAAATCTTTTTTTTAATAAATGGTTGATTCATAATAATTCACTTAAATATTTATAAGGATATGATTTACATTAAAATGATGAATGCGGTGACTTTGCGATATTATATGCGAAAGTGGAAAAATGGACTGTGTATGTGTCGAAAATTTATTTCATACTACTAAACTTGACAGAAATTATCAAATAAGAACTTGCTTGTTTTTATATAATTTTATGATTAATATGGCAATAATTGCATATCTATTGAACATTATCGGGAGAGCAAATTCTTCGCGTACGGTACTGTATTTTTTAATTCAAGCGGCGAAAACTTAGAAACATTATGAAGAGGACATGTTTCGGATTTACACTCGCTATAAAGAGTATATTTGCAACGTGATTCGTTTACTTTTTATTATATAAAATGGAACAGAATAAAAAGTCGAACTTATTTGATGCAGTATAAAATATTAAATGATTTAAAGTGATATTATCGCACTGAAGTATATTGTAATTAAATCAAAACTTGTCAAATTTTCAAGAAAATTCTTGGAACGAAATAAATAATTCTAAATTCCATTATGTCGCATACGTAACAAAATATTCTAAAAAAAAAAAAAAAAATCTAAATTACGTCATACCTTATACATTAAAAAATTTAAAAAATTAAAATTTCTGAATTGCATCATACTATACTATATATATATATATATATATATATATATATATATATATATATATATATGGTGTAATATTATATATTATATACCGTTATTTTAAGCACTCACCAAGAGCTGCATGTCGAAGACGAAGTGTCTCTCTGGCAGAGCGGAGACTCGCTTTTATAAGGAATTGTCCCAACCCTCGGTAGTGAAGGGAAAGAAGAAGTGAAGGATTGGACGGAAGGGCATCAGCGCACGTCTATATAAAAGGAAAGTTTTGCACACATCGACAACAGTATCAGATAATTTCATGATTGAATACGAATCATTGCCGGAGTATTCGTGAATTCTCAGTTGAAAAATTTTTTCGGAGTAGCCTATTAATGTTTTTTTATTTATTTATATGTATGAAACGTTAAATATGTGGAATTGTTTACTGACTTCGACGAGAGGAAAGACTTTTTTATTCGTCATATTGTTGTCTTTAATATGATGAATGATTCGGAGCAATAACACATTTATTCTGTTAATACGCAGTCGTCATTGAATGACGACTACTATCGATGATCTTGCCTTCGTCGACCATTATTAATGTGCATATTTATTTGGTTTCCCTCGCACTGACGAACTTGTCTTTGAAAATAAAGAAATTTTTTGATAGTTTGAACGAAACGATAAATAAATAAATAAATTCATTGAACAGAATTTAAATATGAAATTTATTTGCGGTCTTGTTTTCTTTCCACAAAATACGTTTAGGTCTTGATAATCTTTTAAGTTTTTAAAAACCATTTTTATGATTTCACATCCCTTTTACAATACAATTAATTTTGAAAAAAATGCATGAAACGCATTCTTACATTACATGCAAACTATATTCTCTCGGGCATGGAGGCGTACATTCCATATTATTTTCCTACTACTAGTACGAATGCCAACGAAAAAAAACCTTTGTTTGAACTTTTCTTGTTCTAATGCTATCCGCAACAGAAAGGAGGCTTTCAAAAAGTATCATCGCCATCCAACTTATGACTCTCACTCTACTTATATTTCTGCAAGGAATCGTGAAAAATCTGTTCTTCGCCTCCCCCAAAATTCCTTCATCAAACAAAAATGTGAAAACTATGTAATTCTAATTCTTCTCGCTCTTTCTGGCACTTAGCTATGAACTTCTCAAACAAGTTTGTTTCTTCTTTCCCTCCTCTTTTCCATTCTTCTGACGGCTTCGTTGCCGTCTCTCTTCTTGATAAAGCTGAACTCTTCGCTCAAACTTTCGCTTCCAACTCAACCCTGAACTATTCCTTCATCTCCTCCCCTCTTGGACTAAATTATATCTAAAATTAGAATCTCTTCCAAAAATGTTTTTATCTGCTCTATCTTGGCTCAACTCTAGGAAGGCGTACGGTCCTGATGGTGTCCATCCTGTTGTTTTCAAGAACCAATGTGCGTTTGTGCTAATACCCTGCGAAGCCAAACTCTTTCGTCTTTGTCTTTCATGTGGTACTTTTCCTTCCTACTGAAGTTCGCTTGTATTCAGCATGTCCCGAAGAAGGGTGACCGCTCTCAACCTTCGAACTATCGTCTAATTGCTTTGATTTCTTGTCTTTCTAAAGTTTTTGAATTTATCCTTAATAGGAAGATTCTTAAACACCTCTTTACTCACACTCTTCTTTCGGGTCGACAGTTTGTTTTCAGCAAGAGACGCTCTACTGGGGATCTCCTTGCATACCCCTCTGACTCTTGGTCATTCTCTTCTATGGGAGGTGGGGGGGAGGTCATTTTTGTGGGTGTTCACACATGACCCTTCCATTCTTACATAAAAAAATAACGCAAGGCACTCTCTGCAAAATTCATGTGTGCCATACTTTCGACATTATGTTTAACGTATAGTGCCATAATGTTACGAATAGGTAAATAGGCAGTTTCTTTCAATCCTGACAAAAGTAAAAGACAGATTCTATCCGATATTGGCTTTTAAACACACAGTGTAGCTTATTCCCGTACATATCATACTAAATATAACACTTCTCATAATCATATGCGCTTCGTTTTTCACAAGTTTTCGGGGCCGATATCACAGTTAAAATCAAGATGACATACATCCGCCAGAGTTTGGAATTTTTCAATAAGTGTATAAGTAACCAGATTTTCCTAGCAGCTATGTTTCCAACGATAATCTTGTGGTCTAAAATACAAGCTATAAAACAGCAGCCACTTTCTGTTTCTGTGATGTTTTTAAATTTAATGGTGATTAAAGTTAAATGTATAGTGGGTAGGGTCATGTACTCTGGCTTTGAAAACTTGCTTAATGTCAAGGATAATTTTTTTCAAAATTGAAATGGTTACCACTCTAAAATGACTGTTCAAGTCTGTCAGGAATATAATCGACGTCCCCCCCTGAAAGCTTCCTGTACATAATGACAACCCAAGCATTGTCCCTATCAGCATCGTTTGTTGCAGAACCGAACGTTATATGTACTCGGGCTTTCCTGCCTTCGTTTAATTACTGGTATACTGAACGACACATTGAATAACATTACGAAATCTCTTCAGTAAGCCCCCCGCATAAGATATTTGTGGATCAACCCTGACGCTGTAAAAGGTTCTTTCAAGGATAGCGGTACATACATTGCACAATAAGGTAATGGTCACTGCCTCTGCCGAAGAACGATTCACCCTTTCCTCAATGTCTGCAGACATAGATGGTTGGTTATTGGTACCTCGTAACCTCCTATTACCTGCAGACGTAGTACTGTAGGTTCCTCGCTGTCTCCCATTTGAGTTTTGGTCCTGGAAACGTAGAAGGTTCCTGGCTCGATCCTCTTCCTCTCTCTGCTCCTGGAGACGTTGAAAAGACCTGGATATTTCTACCACTCGTCCTGGAAAAACAGCCTATATGAAGAACATCCTTAAAACCTACAGTATATACAGTACTTGTTAAAATACACTCTTAAGAGCGTGTGATGCGAAAGATCGAGTATCTAGAAAAATCAAATTCTCAAATCCATCTGTAGATACCATAAGTCAGTGGCTGACACCCTTTTTGAGGGCCTCTAGAATGTACTCTACCTTCGTAACATTATGAACCCCTATCACCTCAGCAGTGTAGCCTTTCTAATAAAATAGATATTTTTGAGAATGTAAATTTTTGTTTGCAAAAAAAAAAATAACGTACAGAAAGAAATGGATTCGTAGGGTTTTTGGTCAATGCTCCTGATTCGTCGATTGAAACGCGATAAAGATCAATCTCTGAGCACCCGAAAACGAGCAGAATTCTAGAGGCTGCAGCGAAGCAATATCGTCTAGCTATTTTTATGATTTGTATTATACTGGAACTCAGCTATGGATTGATGTCATATTCCATGTGCCATTGTTTGTAAGCTACTGATTTATACGACAAAAAAGTTGCTGGTTTGAACATTGAAATATATGTATGCAGGGGCGGATTAACTGTACTTGGGGCATGAGGGTAATTTTATTTTGGGGGCCCTTTTCTATAAATTTTTATTAACAATACATGTGCATGTACAGTACGAGTACATAGTACATTTACGCGAATTATATGCACGGTACTTAGACTAATTGAGAAACAAACTTAAAAGAACCTTAACACAGTGTATTTTGCCGTTTGCTAAAACAAAACAGTATTAAACAAACTTTACTTTAGGGCCTATAAAACATAAAATAAAACAGGGAATTTGTCAGTTTGTGTACTCTGTCATATTTAATCAAAGAAGTTTGCAAAATCTTGAATTATATCGTCGAAACTCAGTTGATTAGAGGCCCCTTCAAACATTGGGCCTGAAGCTTCAGCCTCAATTGCCTCAATGATAATCCGCCACTGTATGTATATACAGTGGAGAAAAATGATTTGGGGAAGAAACTGAATCGAATAAGAGCAGCAGAATCGGTTCACAGTTGATTGGTATAAGCATTCGAGGTTTTTGTACCAACTATATTGTCCTACAATCTTCTTGTTTCTTGTGAAATTTCAGGTCCTTTTCAGCGCGTCTGTTATTGTAACTGTATCTGAACTCCTTTGAATGTTTTAAAATTATAGATATTAATTTCTTTTAAAGTTGCATCCAGTAAATATTAACAGTAAATAGTTAAAACCTTTCACAATTAATTAGGAAGAATTATGACCTCACGTTTTTTAAGAACTTAAGTCAGTTTTGTTGGTAAACATTAAGATTTTTTTTTAATTTGAAATTTATGCATTACACACACAATTTCTCTCAGTATATAAACCCAGAATGCAGTTTATTGTTATTTTAATAATTTCGTATTGATTATAATAATTTACAAATGGATTTATTGTATCTTATTGTTTGTTTATATTTTAGTGCAGACAATAATTTACGGCATTTTAGTTGCGATGATAGTATTTCTATACCAGTAACGCGAGATTATATCTGAATGAATGCTCATTTATGGACTTGTCCTGCTTTTACTTACAGTGTATATATATTGACATCAATTCATTATTATGCTCAGTAAGGTATACCCTTATTAAAATTTATAAGAGTACACCAAATACTGAAAAACATCTTTGTCAGGCAACCATTTGTATCTATTACTATTAACTTTCACGAACTGGTGCGACCCTTCAAGAATGGTCCTATCACGAGATTCACCAGAGGAAAGTATGAATACAAACTATTTACAGATAACCAAAACATAAAACTCTGTTTCAGTGGGAAACATAAATTACGAAAAGTCTTAGTCTTATTTACCAATTATTCATTAAGTTGTATTTAGTCCCACGCGATTTATATTGGTAGACTTATTGTCAATGCGAAGCATATATTCATATCCACAAAACAAAAGTTGCAATTCTGCCGTTAGAGAGCACTCTCATTATTTCAGCCATCCCATATACTGTACTGTGTGCATACTTTAAGATCATTGATATCCACATTAGAAATAACTTGTCGATCCCTTCACCTTGGAATGTTTGCATGGCTCTTCTTAAAACTAAACTGTCGTATGATGATTATATATCAACTTTTTAACTCTCCATCTGGAATTACGAGACATTCCATGTATTTATCAGAATTATTTCAATATAAAAGTAACCTTTGCCTTTCTACTTAGTTTCAACTTATCACCACTTTCTTTGGCAATGACAATTTTATTTTTATATATTTTAATATTTTCAAGTGTTAAATATACCATAAACCAAATTCTTAAAATCTTTTATCTCTGAGCAATTACCTCAAGAACAACTTCCATTACACAAAATACAACAAACGGAAAAGCAACTGGAGTTTTTCTTGTCCTATTAATACTCAAATATTAATCAGTTCATCAAAACTTTAGATCTGTGAGAAATTATATATACATATATACAGGCCGTCTCAGAGGTCCAGAGAGGCCTGGGCCATTTCCAGCTTTTGAGGCCCATAGCTAAACCCAATTATTACTTTCACTGCAAAACATTATATTCAAACCTGAAAATTTCCAAATTTCAGGTCCCCCTTAAGCTTCAGGCACAAGCCCCAAATGGCCCTCCTAGCCCCACCTCTGATAGGCCATATATATATATATATATATGATAAAAATAAACACGAAGGAAAAGGATACAGAATAGTGATCACCCATTTCCTTCGTGGATATTTTCATCATAAATATTATTCACGTGTTACTTTCGTGAAATAATTTTCATATATATATATATATATATATATATATTTTTTTTTAAAGACATTTATTATATAGTACACACACACACACACACACACACACACACACACACATATATATATATATATATATATATATGTCTGTGTGTGTGTGTGTATAATATATAATAAATGTCTTTAAAAATGCTTCATTTCCCACCTTACATACAGTTTCAGCTAAAACACCGCAATTATTTATTTCATTCTATTTGTGTGGAGTGATTACATTTGAATGTGAAATAGTTTCGAGAAATTTCGGAGTGTCTCGCAACAACAGTCATAATTCGTTCGAAACACTAAATAATAATGTTTTAAAATAAATTATCTTCTGCACATTATTTTTCTGTCTTCTTTAATATTTTCTTTCCTTAACTTTATTTCATTATTTTCTATAACATGTGTTTCTTACACTTCCTGCATTCAGTAAGAACATAAAACTTTCAACTCTCAAAATACAGATCAACACAAAATTTATTTTTCCATAAATTGGGGTCCTTTATGTAGAAGGTAATTTAAACACCTGAATATGTATGTATGTGTATATATATATATATATATATATATATACTCTCATATATTTATAAAAATTGATTTATTTATTAAATAAATATCGGCATTAAAACATGGCTCCTGTCTATGTGTAAAATTTTTGTACAAAATCGGAAATAAGTCAATGAAGGAGGAAGACATTTTAGACAGAAAACAAAATAATCAAAAGAAAAAATTGTAAAATCCTAAATTTCATGCATGTCATAAATATTGTTTTATCTAATAAGGAGTTGAAGGTCCAGAGTATGTTTGACCACCACCACCTCCGATTCCACCTCCAATTCCGCCTCCAATTCCGCCCCCGATTCCACCTCCGATTCCACCTCCGATTCCACCTCCGAATCCGCCTCCGATTCCACCTCCGAATCCGCTTCCGATTCCACCTCCGAATCCGCTTCCGATTCCGCCTCCGATTCCACCTCCGATTCCGCCTCCGATTCCACCTCCGATTCCGCCTCCTCCTAGTACCTGACCGCTCTGAGATACTGCAGAAGAAAGGGCTTCTTGGAGGGTAATTCCACCAGGAAGTGTAGGATTGTCGCCTTCGTCGTAATTGACGTAGAAAACTTCCGGAGCCTGGCCAGGTGCAGCTGGAACCTCGATGATTTGTTGACCTACTTGACCATTCCTAGTCAAAACGTAGACAATAGTTCTCTCCTGTGGCGGTGGGATAACGATTGGTTCTAAACCGTCGGGTCCTTCAGGAGTGTTAACGAAGATGACGTTGTAGTTGATTCTTGGTTTGGGAATAGGGGGAGTAGGGCCGTGAGGGACAGGGATATGGGGGGCGTCATAAACGAAAACATTACGAGAAACATGTGGACGAACGCATGAACCATCAACATGGCGAATCTCACCATGACCACATCCACCACCGTAGCCACCTCCTCCTCCTCCTCCACCTCCGCCTCCAATAACATCATGAGAATCATCGAATCCTCCACTTGAGAATCCTCCAGAGAATCCACCTCCACCACCCACTGAAGGAGCGCTGTACCCCTGAGGGGCAGCTAGGGCACAACCCAAAAGTGAAGCGAGGATCTGAGGACAAAGAAGTTTCATAACTAAAAGACTCATACATTTAAATGTATCAACAACTGTCTCATTAAAAGATAAATTTCGGTAACCGAATTAAGAGGACGTGATTCTATAGAAAAAAAACGGAATGTTATTTGAGCAAAATATGAAAATCTTTTTTTTAATAAATGGTTGATTCATAATAATTCACTTAAATATTTATAAGGATATGATTTACATTAAAATGATGAATGCGGTGACTTTGCGATATTATATGCGAAAGTGGAAAAATGGACTGTGTATGTGTCGAAAATTTATTTCATACTTACTAAACTTGACAGAAATTATCAAATAAGAACTTGGCTTTGTTTTTATATAATTTTATGATTAATATGGCAATAATTGCATATCTATTGAACATTATCGGGAGAGCAAATTCTTCCGCGTACGGTACTGTATTTTTTAATTCAAGCGGCGAAAACTTAGAAACATTATGAAGAGGACATGTTTCGGATTTACACTCGCTATAAAGAGTATATTTGCAACGTGATTCGTTTACTTTTTATTATATAAAATGGAACAGAATAAAAAGTCGAACTTATTTGATGCAGTATAAAATATTAAATGATTTAAAGTGATATTATCGCACTGAAGTATATTGTAATTAAATCAAAACTTGTCAAATTTTCAAGAAAATTCTTGGAACGAAATAAATAATTCTAAATTCCATTATGTCGCATACGTAACAAAATATTCTAAAAAAAAAAAAAAATCTAAATTACGTCATACCTTATACATTAAAAAATTTAAAAAATTAAAATTTCTGAATTGCATCATACTATATATATATATATATATATATATATATATATATATATATATATATATATATATATATATATATATATATATATATGGTGTAATATATATATATTACCGTTATTTTAAGCACTCACCAAGAGCTGCATGTCGAAGACGAAGTGTCTCTCTGGCAGAGCGGAGACTCGCTTTTATAAGGAATTGTCCCAACCCTCGGTAGTGAAGGGAAAGAAGAAGTGAAGGATTGGACGGAAGGGCATCAGCGCACGTCTATATAAAAGGAAAGTTTTGCACACATCGACAACAGTATCAGATAATTTCATGATTGAATACGAATCATTGCCGGAGTATTCGTGAATTCTCAGTTGATAAAAATTTTTTCGGAGTAGCCTATTAATGTTTTTTTATTTATTTATATGTATGAAACGTTAAATATGTGGAATTGTTTACTGACTTCGACGAGAGGAAAGACTTTTTTATTCGTCATATTGTTGTCTTTAATATGATGAATGATTCGGAGCAATAACACATTTTATTCTGTTAATACGCAGTCGTCATTGAATGACGACTACTATCGATGATCTTGCCTTCGTCGACCATTATTAATGTGCATATTTATTTGGTTTCCCTCGCACTGACGAACTTGTCTTTGAAAATAAAGAAATTTTTTGATAGTTTGAACGAAACGATAAATAAATAAATAAATTCATTGAACAGAATTTAAATATGAAATTTATTTGCGGTCTTGTTTTCTTTCCACAAAATACGTTTAGGTCTTGATAATCTTTTAAGTTTTTAAAAACCATTTTTATGATTTCACATCCCTTTTACAATACAATTAATTTTGAAAAAAATGCATGAAACGCATTCTTACATTACATGCAAACTATATTCTCTCGGGCATGGAGGCGTACATTCCATATTATTTTCCTACTACTAGTACGAATGCCAACGAAAAAAAACCTTTGTTTGAACTTTTCTTGTTCTAATGCTATCCGCAACAGAAAGGAGGCTTTCAAAAAGTATCATCGCCATCCAACTTATGACTCTCACTCTACTTATATTTCTGCAAGGAATCGTGAAAAATCTGTTCTTCGCCTCCCCCAAAATTCCTTCATCAAACAAAAATGTGAAAACTATGTAATTCTAATTCTTCTCGCTCTTTCTGGCACTTAGCTATGAACTTCTCAAACAAGTTTGTTTCTTCTTTCCCTCCTCTTTTCCATTCTTCTGACGGCTTCGTTGCCGTCTCTCTTCTTGATAAAGCTGAACTCTTCGCTCAAACTTTCGCTTCCAACTCAACCCTGAACTATTCCTTCATCTCCTCCCCTCTTGGACTAAATTATATCTAAAATTAGAATCTCTTCCAAAAATGTTTTTATCTGCTCTATCTTGGCTCAACTCTAGGAAGGCGTACGGTCCTGATGGTGTCCATCCTGTTGTTTTCAAGAACCAATGTGCGTTTGTGCTAATACCCTGCGAAGCCAAACTCTTTCGTCTTTGTCTTTCATGTGGTACTTTTCCTTCCTACTGAAGTTCGCTTGTATTCAGCATGTCCCGAAGAAGGGTGACCGCTCTCAACCTTCGAACTATCGTCTAATTGCTTTGATTTCTTGTCTTTCTAAAGTTTTTGAATTTATCCTTAATAGGAAGATTCTTAAACACCTCTTTACTCACACTCTTCTTTCGGGTCGACAGTTTGTTTTCAGCAAGAGACGCTCTACTGGGGATCTCCTTGCATACCCCTCTGACTCTTGGTCATTCTCCTTCTATGGGAGGTGGGGGGGAGGTCATTTTTGTGGGTGTTCACACATGACCCTTCCATTCTTACATAAAAAAAATAACGCAAGGCACTCTCTGCAAAATTCATGTGTGCCATACTTTCGACATTATGTTTAACGTATAGTGCCATAATGTTACGAATAGGTAAATAGGCAGTTTCTTTCAATCCTGACAAAAGTAAAAGACAGATTCTATCCGATATTTGGCTTTTAAACACACAGTGTAGCTTATTCCCGTACATATCATACTAAATATAACACTTCTCATAATCATATGCGCTTCGTTTTTCACAAGTTTTCGGGGCCGATATCACAGTTAAAATCAAGATGACATACATCCGCCAGAGTTTGGAATTTTTCAATAAGTGTATAAGTAACCAGATTTTCCTAGCAGCTATGTTTCCAACGATAATCTTGTGGTCTAAAATACAAGCTATAAAACAGCAGCCACTTTCTTTCTGTGATGTTTTTAAATTTAATGGTGATTAAGTTAAATGTATAGTGGGTAGGGTCATGTACTCTGGCTTTGAAAACTTGCTTAATGTCAAGGATAATTTTTTTCAAAATTGAAATGGTTACCACTCTAAAATGACTGTTCAAGTCTGTCAGGAATATAATCGACGTCCCCCCTGAAAGCTTCCTGTACATAATGACAACCCAAGCATTGTCCCTATCAGCATCGTTTGTTGCAGAACCGAACGTTATATGTACTCGGGCTTTCCTGCCTTCGTTTAATTACTGGTATACTGAACGACACATTGAATAACATTACGAAATCTCTTCAGTAAGCCCCCCGCATAAGATATTTGTGGATCAACCGTGACGCTGTAAAAGGTTCTTTCAAGGATAGCGGTACATTCATTGCACAATAAGATAATGGTCACTGCCTCTGCCGAAGAACGATTCACCCTTTCCTCAATGTCTGCAGACATAGATGGTTGGTTATTGGTACCTCGTAACCTCCTATTACCTGCAGACGTAGTACTGTAGGTTCCTCGCTGTCTCCCATTTGAGTTTTGGTCCTGGAAACGTAGAAGGTTCCTGGCTCGATCCTCTTCCTCTCTCTGCTCCTGGAGACGTTGAAAAGACCTGGATATTTCTACCACTCGTCCTGGAAAAACAGCCTATATGAAGAACATCCTTAAAACCTACAATATATACAGTACTTGTTAAAATACACTCTTAAGAGCGTGTGATGCGAAAGATCGAGTATCTAGAAAAATCAAATTCTCAAATCCATCTGTAGATACCATAAGTCAGTGGCTGACAGACACCCTTTTTGACGGCCCTGAATGTACTCTACCTTCGTAACATTATGAACCCTCATCACCTCAGCAGTGTAGCCTTTCTAATAAAATAGATAATATTTTTGAGAATGTAAATTTTTGTTTGGAAAAAAAAAAATAACGTACAGAAAGAAATGGATTCGTAGGGTTTTTGGTCAATGCTCCTGATTCGTCGATTGAAACGCAATAAAGATCAATCTCTGAGCACCCGAAAACGAGCAGAATTCTAGAGGCTGCAGCGAAGCAATATCGTCTAGCTATTTTTATGATTTGTATTATACTGGAACTCAGCTATGGATTGATGTCATATTCCATGTGCCATTGTTTGTAAGCTACTGATTTATACGATAAAAAAGTTGCTGGTTTGAACATTGAAATATATGTATGCAGGGGCGGATTAACTGTACTTGGGGCCTGAGGGTAATTTTATTTTGGGGGCCCTTTTCTATAGATTTTTATTAACAATACATGTGCATGTACAGTACGAGTACATAGTACATTTACGCGAATTATATGCACGGTACTTAGACTAATTGAGAAACAAACTTAAAAGAACCTTAACACAGTGTATTTTGCCGTTTGCTAAAACAAAACAGTATTAAACAAACTTTACTTTAGGGCCTATAAAACATAAAATAAAACAGGGAATTTGTCAGTTTGTGTACTCTGTCATTTAATCAAAGAAGTTTGCAAAATCTTGAATTATATCGTCGAAACTCAGTTGATTAGAGGCCCCTTCAAACATTGGGGCCTGAAGCTTCAGCCTCAATTGCCTCAATGATAATCCGCCACTGTATGTATATACAGTGGAGAAAAATGATTTGGGGAAGAAACTGAATCGAATAAGAGCAGCAGAATCGGTTCACAGTTGATTGGTATAAGCATTCGAGGTTTTTGTACCAACTATATTGTCCTACAATCTTCTTGTTTCTTGTGAAATTTCAGGTCCTTTTCAGCGCGTCTGTTATTGTAACTGTATCTGAACTCCTTTGAATGTTTTAAAATTATAGATATTAATTTCTTTTAAAGTTGCATCCAGTAAATATTAACAGTAAATAGTTAAAACCTTTCACTTAATTAGGAAGAATTATGACCTCACGTTTTTTAAGAACTTAAGTCAGTTTTGTTGGTAAACATTAAGATTTTTTTTTAATTTGAAATTTATGCATTTACACACACAATTTCTCTCAGTATATAAACCCAGAATGCAGTTTATTGTTATTTTAATAATTTCGTATTGATTATAATAATTTACAAATGGATTTATTTATCTTATTGTTTGTTTATATTTTAGTGCAGACAATAATTTACGGCATTTTAGTTGCGATGATAGTATTTCTATACCAGTAACGCGAGATTATATCTGAATGAATGCTCATTTAT
Organism: Bathynomus jamesi; assembly: GCA_023014485.1. Lineage (NCBI taxonomy): Eukaryota > Metazoa > Arthropoda > Malacostraca > Isopoda > Cirolanidae > Bathynomus > Bathynomus jamesi. The sequence continues at coordinate 429,485 of JAJOZX010000763.1, read as the reverse complement.
GGATTGTCCTGCTTTTACTTACAGTATGTGTATATTGACATCAATTCATTATTATGCTCAGTAAGGTATACCTTATTAAAATTTATAAGAGTACACCAAATACTGAAAAACATCTTTGTCAGGCAACCATTTGTATCTATTACTATTAACTTTCACGAACTGGTGCGACCCTTCAAGAATGGTCCTATCACGAGATTCACCAGAGGAAAGTATGAATACAAACTATTTACAGATAACCAAAACATAAAACTGTTTCAGTGGGAAACATAAATTACGAGAAGTCTTAGTCTTATTTACCAATTATTCATTAAGTTGTATTTAGTCCCACGCGATTTATATTGGTAGACTTATTGTCAATGCGAAGCATATATTCATATCCACAAAACAAAAGTTGCAATTCTGCCTTAAGAGCACTCTCATTATTTCAGCCATCCCATATACTGTACTGTGTGCATACTTTAAGATCATTGATACCCACATTAGAAATAACTTGTCGATCCCTTCACCTTGGAATGTTTGCATGGCTCTTCTTAAAACTAAACTGTCGTATGATGATTATATATCAACTTTTTAACTCTCCATCTGGGAATTACGAGACATTCCATGTATTTATCAGAATTATTTCAATATAAAAGTAACCTTTGCCTTTCTACTTAGTTTCAACTTATCACCACTTTCTTTGGTAATGACAATTTTATTTTTATATATTTTAATATTTCAAGTGTTAAATATACCATAACCAAATTCTTAAAATCTTTAATCTCTGAGCAATTACCTCAAGAACAACTTCCATTACACAAAATACAACAAACGGAAAAGCAACTGGAGTTTTTGTGTCCTATTAATACTCAAATATTAATCAGTTCATCAAAACTTTAGATCTGTGAGAAATTATATATACATATATACAGGCCGTCTCAGAGGTCCAGAGAGGCCTGGGCCACTTCCAGCTTTTGAGGACCATAGCTAAACCCAATTATTACTTTCACTGCAAAACGTTATATTCAAACCTGAAAATTTCCAAATTTCAGGTCCCCCTTAAGCTTCAGGCCCAAGCCCCAAATGGCCCTCCTAGCCCCACCTCTGATAGGCCATATATATATATATATATATATATGATGAAAAAACACGAAGGAAAAGGAAACAGAATAGTGATCACCCATTTCCTTCGTGGATATTTTCATCATAAATATTATTCACGTGTTACTTTCGTGAAATAATTTTCATATATATATATATATTTTTTAGAGACATTATTATATAGTACACACACACACACACACACACACACACACACACACACACACACATATATATATATATATATATTATATATATATATGTGTGTGTGGTGTGTGTGTGTGTGTGTGTGTGTGTGTGTGTGTGTGTGTGTGTGATAAATGTCTTTAAAAATGCTTCATTTCCCACCTTACATACAGTTTCAGCTAAAACACCGCAATTATTTATTTCATTCTATTTGTGTGGAGTGATTACATTTGAATGTGAAATAGTCTTCGAGAAATTTCGGAGTGTCTCGCAACAACAGTCATAATTCGTTCGAAACACTAAATAATAATGTTTTAAAATAAATTATCTTCTGCACATTATTTTTCTGTCTTCTTTAATATTTTCTTTCCTTAACTTTATTTCATTATTTTCTATAACATGTGTTTCTTACACTTCCTGCATTCAGTAAGAACATAAAAACTTTCAACTCTCAAAATACAGATCAACACAAAATTTATTTTTCCATAAATTGGGGTCCTTTATGTAGAAGGTAATTTATACACCTGAATATGTATGTATGTATATATATATATATATATACTCTCATATATTTATAAAAATTGATTTATTTATTAAATAAATATCGGCATTAAAATATGGCTCCTGTCTATGTGTAAAATTTTTGTACAAAATTGGAAATAAGTCAAGGAAGGAGGAAGACATTTTCAGACAGAAAACAAAATAATCAAAAAGAAAAAATTGTAAAATCCTAAATTTCATGCATGTCATAAATATTGATTTATCTAATAAGGAGTTGAAGGTCCAGAGTATGTTTGACCACCACCACCTCCAATTCCGACTCCGATTCCGCCTCCGATTCCGCCTCCGATTCCGCCTCCGATTCCGCCTCCAATTCCGCCTCCGATTCCGCCTCCAATTCCGCCTCCAATTCCGCCTCCAATTCCGCCTCCAATTCCGCCTCCAAGTCCACCTCCTCCTCCTATTACCTGACCACTCTGAGATACTGCAGAAGAAAGGGCTTCTCGGAGGCTAATTCCACCAGGAAGTATAGGATTGTCGCCTTCGTCGTAATTGACATAGAAAACTTCCGGAGCCTGGCCAGGTGCAGCTGGAACCTCGATGACTTCTTGAACTATTTGACCGTTCCTAGTCAAAACGTAGACAATAGTTCTCTCCTGTGGCGGTGGAATAACGATTGGTTCTAAACCGTCGGGTCCCTCAGGTGTGTTAACGAAGACGACGTTGTAGTTGATTCTTGGTTTGGGAATAGGGGGAGTAGGGCCGTGATGGACAGGGATATGGGGGGCGTCATAAACGAAAACATTACGAGAAACATGTGGACGAACGCATGAACCATCAACATGGCGAATCTCACCATGACCACATCCACCACCGTAGCCACCTCCTCCACCTCCACCTCCGCCTCTAATAACTTCATGAGAAACATCGAATCCTCCACTTGAGAATCCTCCAGAGAATCCACCTCCACCACCCACTGAAGGAGCGCTGTACCCCTGAGGGCAGCTAGGGCACAACCCAAAAGTGAAGCGAGGATCTGAGGAAAAAGAAGTTTCATAACTAAAAGACTCATACATTAAAATGTATCAACAACTGTCTCATTAAAAGATAAATTTCGATAACCGAATTAAGAGGACGTGATTCTATAGAAAAAAAACGGAATGTTATTTGAGCAAAATATGAAATTCTTTTTTTTAATAAATGGTTGATCCATAATAATTCACTTAAATATTTATAAGGACATGATTTACATTAAAATGATGAATGCGGTGACTTTGCGATATTTTATGCGAAAGTGGAAAAGTGGACTGTGTATGTGTCGAAAATTTATTTCATACCTACTAAACTTGACAGAAATTACCAAATAAGAACTTGCTTTGTTGTTTATATAATTTTATGATTAATATGGCAATAATTGCGTATCTATTGAACTTTATCGGGAGAGCAAATTCTTCCGCGTACGGTACTGTATTTTTAATTCAAGCGGCGAAAACTTAGAAACATTATGAAAAGGACATGTTTCGGATTTACACTCACTATAAAGAGATATTTGCAACGTGATTCGTTTACTTTTTATTATATAAAATGAAACGGAATAAAAAGTCGAACTTATTTGATGCAGTATAAAATATTAAATGATTTAAAGTGATATTATCGCACTGAAGTATATTGTAATTAAATCAAAACTTGTCAAATTTTCAAGAAAATCCTTGGAACGAAATAAATAATTCTAAATTCCATTATGTCGCATACTTAACAAAATATTCTAAAAAAAAAAAATCTAAATTACGTCACACCTTATAATAAAAAAATATTAAAAATTAAAATTTCTGAATTGCATCATATACATATATATATAATATATATATATATATATATATATATATATATATATATATATATATATATATATATATATATAGTACAGGGTGGCGGAAAGTAGCTCCCTATTTTGGATTGGTAAAAAAATACGTATATTATCCATTTATTTCAGAAAAAATAATATGAAAAGGTAGGCATACATGGTAGGTTTTCTCTAAAATTCAATGTGGGCTCCAACTCTTTCCACCAGCTTCTGGAGCCGCCCAGGAATGGCGTCCACTGACTTTAGCAGGAACTCCGGCGGGATGGAGGACATGACTTCCCGAATTCGGTCCTCCAGTTCTTCCAATGTCCTCGGTTTGGTGCGGTAGACTTCTTCCTTTACCCACCCCAAAGAAAGAAGTCGCACGGTGTCAAGTCGGGGCTCCTGGCTGGCCATTGATGTGGACCACGACGACCCATCCAACGCCCAGGGAAGTGGGCATCCAGCCACTCATGGACAACAAGAGCGAAGTGCGGAGGGGCGCCATCTTGCATAAATATCAGATCGTCGATGTTCTCCCATGTGCTGACAACCGGCCAGACCTCGTTTCGCAACATAGCAAGGTACCGCTGCTCAGCATTCATGGTGTTGCGCAGAAGGAACGGGCCCACAACCTGATCTGAGGTCATACCACACCACACCGTTACACTGAACTGATTCTGCCGTTTTTCAGCGGTAACCGTGCGACTTCTTTCTTTGGGGGTGGGTAAAGGAAGAAGTCTACCGCACCAAACCGAGGACATTGGAAGAACTGGAGGACCGAATTCGGGAAGTCATGTCCTCCATCCCGCCGGAGTTCCTGCTAAAGTCAGTGGACGCCATTCCTGGGCGGCTCCAGAAGCTGGTGGAAAGAGTTGGACCCCACATTGAATTTTAGAGAAAACCTACCATGTATGCCTACCTTTTCATATTATTTTTTCTGAAATAAATGAATAATATACGTATTTTTTACCAATCCAAAATAGGGAGCTACTTTCCGCCCACCCTGTATATATATATATATATGTATAAAATATATATATATGTAAATAAAAATATATATATGTATAAAATATAATATATATTATATCATATATATATATATATATATATATATATATATATATATATATATATATATATATATAATATATATATATATATTATATATATAATATATATGTATATAATATATATATATATGTATATAATATATATATATATGTATATAATATATATATATATTGTATATAATATATATATATATATATAATATATATTATAATATATTAATATATATATATATATATATATATTATATATATAATATATATATATATGGTGTAATATTGTATATTATATGAGCGTTATTTTAAGCACTCACCAAGAGCTGCATGTCGAAGACGAAGTGTCTCTCTGGCAGAGCGGAGACTCGCTTTTATAAGGAATTGTCCCAACTGGGTAGTGAAGGGAAAGAACAAGTGAAGACTGACGAAAGGGTATCATCACACGTCTATATAAAAGGAGAGTTTTGCACACATCGACAACAGTATCAGATAATTTCATGATTGAATACGATCATTGCCGGAGTATTCGTGAATTCTCAGTTGATAAAAATTTCTCGGAGTATTAATGTTTTTTTATTTATTTATATGTATGAAACGTTAAATATGTGGAATTGTTTACTGACTTCGACGAGAGAAAGACTTTTTTATTCGTCATATTTTGTCTTTAATATGATGAATGATTGGAGCAATACACATTTTATTCTGTTAATACGCAGTCGTCATTGAATGACGACTACTATCGATGATCTTGCCTTCGTCGACCATTATTAATGTGCATATTTATTTGGTTTCCCTCGCACTGACGAACTTGTCTTTGAAAATAAAGAAATTTTTTGATAGTTTGAACGAAACGAATAAATAAATAAAATAAATAATAAATTCATTGAACAGAATTTAAATATGAAATTTATTTGCGGTCTTGTTTTCTTTCCACAAAATACTTTTAGGTCTTGATAATCTTTTAAGTTTTTAAAAACGATTTTTATGATTTCACATCCCTTTTACAATACAATTAATTTTGAAAAAATGCATGAAACGCATTCTTACACTACATGCAAACTATATTCTCTCGGGCATGGAGGCGTACATTCCATATTATTTTCCTACTACTAGTACGAATGCCAACGAAAAAAAACCTTTGTTTGAACTTTTCTTGTTCTAATGCTATCCGCAACAGAAAGGAGGCTTTCAAAAAGTATCATCGCCATCCAACTTATGACTCTCACTCAACTTATATTTCTGCAGGAATCGTGAAAAATCTGTTCTTCGCCTCCCCCAAAATTCCTTCATCAAACAAAAATGTGAAAACTATGTAATTCTAATTCTTCTCGCTCTTTCTGGCACTTAGCATGAACTCTCAAACAAGTTTGTTTCTTCTTTCCCTCCTCTTTTCCATTCTTCTGACGGCTTCGTTGCCGTCTCTCTTCTTGATAAAGCTGAACTCTTCGCTAACTTTCGCTCAAACTTTCGCTTCCAACTCAACCCTGAACTATTCTTCATCTCCTCCCCTCTTGGACTAAATTATATCTAAAATTAGAATCTCTTCCAAAAATGTTTTTATCTGCTCTATCTTGGCTCAACTCTAGGAAGGCGTACGGTCCTGATGGTGTCCATCCTGTTGTTTTCAAGAACCAATGTGCGTTTGTGCTAATACCCTGCGAAGCCAAACTCTTTCGTCTTTGTCTTTCATGTGGTACTTTTCCTTCCTACTGAAGTTCGCTTTATTCAGCATGTCCCGAAGAAGGGTGACCGCTCTCAACCTTCGAACTATCGTCTAATTGCTTTGATTTCTTGTCTTTCTAAAGTTTTTGAATTTATCCTTAATAGGAAGATTCTTAAACACTTCTTTACACACACTCTTCTTTCGGGTCGACAGTTTGTTTTCAGCAAGAGACGCTCTACTGGGGATCTCCTTGCATACCCCTCTGACTCTTGGTCATTCTCCTTCTATGGGAGGTGGGGGGGAGGTCATTTTTGTGGGTGTTCACACATGACCCTTCCATTCTTACATAAAAAAATAACGCAAGGCACTCTCTGCAAAATTCATGTGTGCCATACTTTCGACATTATGTTTAACGTATAGTGCCATAATGTTACGAATAGGTAAATAGGCAGTTTCTTTCAATCCTGACAAAAGTAAAAGACAGATTCTATCCGATATTTGGCTTTTAAACACACAGTGTAGCTTATTCCCGTACATATCATACTAAATATAACAGTTCTCATAATCATATGCGCTTCGTTTTTCACAAGTTTTCGGGGTCGATATCACAGTTAAAATCAAGATGACATACATCCGCCAGAGTTTGGAATTTTTCAATAAGTGTATAAGTAACCAGATTTTCCTAGCAGCTATGTTTCCAACGATAATCTTGTGGTCTAAAATACAAGCTATAAAACAGCAGCCACTTTCTGTTTCTGTGATGTTTTTAAATTTAATGGTGATTAAAGTTAAATGTATAGTGGGTAGGGTCATGTACTCTGGCTTTGAAAACTTGCTTAATGTCAAGGATAATTTTTTTCAAAATTGAAATGGTTACCACTCTAAAATGACTGTTCAAGTCTGTCCGGAATATAATCGACGTCCCCCTGAAAGCTTCCTGTACATAATGACAACCCAAGCATTGTCCCTATCAGCATCGTTTGTTGCAGAACCGAACGTTATATGTACTCGGCTTTCCTTGCCTTCGTTTAATTACTGGTATACTGAACGACACATTGAATAACATTACGAAATCTCTTCAGAAGCCCCCCGCATAAGATATTTGTGGATCAACCTGACGCTGTAAAAGGTTTTCAAGGATAGCGGTACATACATTGCACAATAAGATAATGGTCACTGCCTCTGCCGAAGAACGATTCACCCTTTCCTCAATGTCTGCAGACATAGATGGTTGGTTATTGGTACCTCGTAACCTCCTATTACCTGCAGACGTAGTACTGTAGGTTCCTCGCTGTCTCCCATTTGTGTTTTGGTCCTGGAAACGTAGAAGGTTCCTGGCTCGATCCTCTTCCTCTCTCTGCTCCTGGAGACGTTGAAAAGACCTGGATATTTCTACCACTCGTCCTGAAAAACAGCCTATATGAAGAACATCCTTAAAACCTACAGTATATACAGTACTTGTTAAAATACACTCTTAAGAGCGTGTGATGCGAAAGATCGAGTATCTAGAAAAATCAAATTCTCAAATCCATCTGTAGATACCATAAGTCAGTGGCTGACACCCTTTTTGGGCCCTAGAATGTACTCTACCTTCGTAACATTATGAACCCCATCACCTCAGCAGTGTAGCCTTTCTAATAAAATAGATAATATTTTTGAGAATGTAAATTTTTGTTTGAAAAAAAAAAAATAACGTACAGAAAGAAATGGATTCGTAGGGTTTTTGGTCAATGCTCCTGATTCGTCGATTGAAACGCAATAAAGATCAATCTCTGAGCACCCGAAAACGAGCAGAATTCTAGAGGCTGCAGCGAAGCAATATCGTCTAGCTATTTTTATGATTTGTATTATACTGGAACTCAGCTATGGATTGATGTCATATTCCATGTGCCATTTTGTAAGCTACTGATTTATACGATAAAAAAGTTGCTGGTTTGAACATTGAAATATATGTATGCAGGGGCGGATTAACTGTACTTGGGCCTGAGGTAATTTTATTTTGGGGGCCCTTTTCTATAGATTTTTATTAACAATACATGTGCATGTACAGTACGAGTACATAGTACATTTACGCGAATTATATGCACGGTACTTAGACTAATTGAGAAACAAACTTAAAAGAACCTTAACACAGTGTATTTTGCCGTTTGCTAAAACAAAACAGTATTAAACAAACTTTACTTTAGGGCCTATAAAACATAAAATAAAACAGGGAATTTGTCAGTTTGTGTACTCTGTCATATTTAATCAAAGAAGTTTGCAAAATCTTGAATTATATCGTCGAAACTCAGTTGATTAGAGGCCCCTTCAAACATTGGGGCCTGAAGCTTCAGCCTCAATTGCCTCAATGATAATCCGCCACTGTATGTATATACAGTGGAGAAAAATGATTTGGGGAAGAAACTGAATCGAATAAGAGCAGCAGAATGGGTTCACAGTTGATTGGTATAAGCATTCGAGGTTTTTGTACCAACTATATTGTCCTACAATCTTCTTGTTTCTTGTGAAATTTCAGTCCTTTTCAGCGCGTCTGTTATTGTAACTGTATCTGAACTCCTTTGAATGTTTTAAAATTATAGATATTAATTTCTTTTAAAGTTGCATCCAGTAAATATTAACAGTAAATAGTTAAAACCTTTCACCTTAATTAGGAAGAATTATGACCTCACGTTTTTTAAGAACTTAAGTCAGTTTTGTTGGTAAACATTAAGATTTTTTTTTTAATTTGAAATTTATGCATTTGCACACACAATTTCTCTCAGTATATAAACCCAGAATGCAGTTTATTGTTATTTTAATAATTTCGTATTGATTATAATAATTTACAAATGGATTTATTGTATCTTATTGTTTGTTTATATTTTAGTGCAGACAATAATTTACGGCATTTTAGTTGCGATGATAATATTTCTATACCAGTAACGCGAGATTATATCTGAATGAATGCTCATTTATGGAATTGTCCTGCTTTTACTTACAGTATGTATATATTGACATCAATTCATTATTATGCTCAGTAAGGTATACTCTTATTAAAATTTATAAGAGTACACCAAATACTGAAAAACATCTTTGTCAGGCAACCATTTGTATTTATTACTATTAACTTTCACGAACAGGTGCGACCCTTCAAGAATGGTCCTATCACGAGATTCACCAGAGGAAAGTATGAATACAAACTATTTACAGCTAACCAAAACATAAAACTGTTTCAGTGGGAAACATAAATTACGAGAAGTCTTAGTCTTATTTACCAATTGTTCATTAAGTTGTATTTAGTCCCACGCGATTTATATTGGTAGACTTATTGTCAATGCGAAGCATATATTCATATCCACAAAACAAAAGTTGCAATTCTGCCTTTAAAGAGCACTCTCATTATTTCAGCCATCCCATATACTGTACTGTGTGCATACTTTAAGATCATTGATACCCACATTAGAAATAACTTGTCGATCCCTTCACCTTGGAATGTTTGCATGGCTCTTCTTAAAACTAAACTGTCGTATCATGATTATATATCAACTTTTTAACTCTCCATCTGGGAATTACGAGACATTCCATGTATTTATCAGAATTATTTCAATATAAAAGTAACCTTTGCCTTTCTACTTAGTTTCAACTTATCACCACTTTCTTTGGTAATGACAATTTTATTTTTATATATTTTAATATTTTCAAGTGTTAAATATACCATAACCCAAATTCTTAAAATCTTTAATCTCTGAGCAATTACCTCAAGAACAACTTCCATTACACAAAATACAACAAACGGAAAAGCAACTGGAGTTTTTGTTGTCCTATTAATACTCAAATATTAATCAGTTCATCAAAACTTTAGATCTGTGAGAAATTATATATACATATATACAGGCCGTCTCAGAGGTCCAGAGAGGCCTGGGCCACTTCCAGCTTTTGAGGCCCATAGCTAAACCCAATTATTACTTTCACTGCAAAACGTTATATTCAAACCTGAAAATTTCCAAATTTCAGGTCCCCCTTAAGCTTCAGGCCCAAGCCCCAAATGGCCCTCCTAGCCCCACCTCTGATAGGCCATATATATATATATATATATATATATATATATATATATATATATATATATATATGATGAAAATAAACACGAAGGAAAAGGAAACAGAATAGTGATCACCCATTTCCTTCGTGGATATTTTCATCATAAATATTATTCACGTGTTACTTTCGTGAAATAATTTTCATATATATATATATATTTTTTAAAGACATTTATTATATAGTACACACACACACACACACACACACACACACACACACACATATATATATATATATATATATATATATATATATATATATATATATATATATATATGTGTGTGTGTGTGTGTGTGTGTGTGTGTGTGTGTGTGTGTGATAAATGTCTTTAAAAATGCTTCATTTCCCACCTTACATACAGTTTCAGCTAAAACACCGCAATTATTTATTTCATTCTATTTGTGTGGAGTGATTACATTTGAATGTGAAATAGTCTTCGAGAAATTTCGGAGTGTCTCGCAACAACAGTCATAATTCGTTCGAAACACTAAATAATAATGTTTTAAAATAAATTATCTTCTGCACATTATTTTTTCTGTCTTCTTTAATATTTTCTTTCCTTAACTTTATTTCATTATTTTCTATAACATGTGTTTCTTACACTTCCTGCATTCAGTAAGAACATAAACACTTTCAACTCTCAAAATAGAGAACACAAAATTTATTTTTCCATAAATTGGGGTCCTTTATGTAGAAGGTAATTTATACACCTGAATATGTATGTATGTATATATATATATATATAACTCTCATATATTTATAAAAATTGATTTATTTGTTAAATAAATATCGGCATTAAAACATGGCTCCTGTCTATGTGTAAAATTTTTGTACAAAATTGGAAATAAGTCAAGGAAGGAGGAAGACATTTTCAGACAGAAAACAAAATAATCAAAAAGAAAAAATTGTAAAATCCTAAATTTCATGCATGTCATAAATATTGTTTTATCTAATAAGGAGTTGAAGGTCCAGAGTATGTTTGACCACCACCACCTCCAATTCCGACTCCGATTCCACCTCCGATTCCGCCTCCGATTCCGCCTCCGATTCCGCCTCCAATTCCGCCTCCGATTCCGCCTCCAATTCCGCCTCCAATTCCGCCTCCAATTCCGCCTCCAATTCCGCCTCCAATTCCGCCTCCAAGTCCACCTCCTCCTCCTATTACCTGACCACTCTGAGATACTGCAGAAGAAAGGGCTTCTCGGAGGCTAATTCCACCAGGAAGTATAGGATTGTCGCCTTCGTCGTAATTGACATAGAAAACTTCCGGAGCCTGGCCAGGTGCAGCTGGAACCTCGATGACTTCTTGAACTATTTGACCGTTCCTAGTCAAAACGTAGACAATAGTTCTCTCCTGTGGCGGTGGAATAACGATTGGTTCTAAACCGTCGGGTCCCTCAGGTGTGTTAACGAAGACGACGTTGTAGTTGATTCTTGGTTTGGGAATAGGGGGAGTAGGGCCGTGATGGACAGGGATATGGGGGGCGTCATAAACGAAAACATTACGAGAAACATGTGGACGAACGCATGAACCATCAACATGGCGAATCTCACCATGACCACATCCA